>JAJPUD010000818.1:341503-408232 GCA_023553655.1 Myrmecobius fasciatus
GGAAGTGTCTGAGACCAGATTTGAACTCAGGTCTTCCTGACTTCAGGGCTGGTGCTCTAACCACTGTGCCACCTAGCTGCCCCAAAGGTAGAAATTTTGATCTCAGATTGGATTTCTAGCTACATTACACTGAACGTTAGATAGCATGTCTATATTACATGCTGGTTGGGAGAATAAAACCAGACAGATAATATACAGATAGGGAAACTGAGGCCCAGAGAGATTAATTTTTCCAGTGTCATAAAAATAACAGAATTGAAATTCTAACTCAGATCCTCTAAATCTAATTTCAATATTCTTTCTTTTGTGCTATTGCATCTTTAGCAGAAAGTTCTATATACCGTAGGCACTTAACAAATGTATGCTAAATAAACAAATTAATCATTTGATACATGTAATATTATTCCTTGTTTGTCAATAATGAAACTGAGGTTCAAAGAATTCAAATATGTAAGAGCTATTTTAAAATAAAATAAATTAAAATTTAATTTAAAAATAATAAAAAAATAAATTTTAAAATAAAATATTTAAATAAAATAGAGATTTTTAAGCTCAGAACTTTTGATTCTAAGTCCAGTGCTCTTTCTACTATTACATTATACTCTCTAACTATTTCACATAATTTGGGTAAATTAAAAGTTTGATGCTTTGTGTAAACAATAGCAAAACAATGAAGTTGAAAGGTAGAAAACTGTTGATCAAATTATTATTCTATTAAAACAAAACACACAAATCTATTCAATGACATTTAAAAAATAGAATTAGACAAATGGATTGACTGCTTTGGCATTACACAGATACATCCTAAATTTAGACAGCTGCATTAGTTCCCAAGATAGAAGGACAAAGGTCAGCCTTAGTAAGAAACTGACAGTTAGAATTATAATCCCTTTAAACTACCAGTTTTTAATACTATTCTTGTTACTCCTACTAAACTGATCTCTTATCTCACTAAGATTTTGTTTTGTACAGTTCTGTGATTTCATTGATACAGAGAAATTCTTAGTGAAGAAATTGCCTTGATACAGGCAAATCAGCATTTTTTTTCTGCAACTTATATTTGCAAAGAGCTCCTGGATCATTAAGATATTAAATGACTTGTCCAGGGTCAGAGAAGGAAGATGTGTCAGAGAACCTACTGAACAGAATCTAGATCTTGCATCCAAGATGAGATCTCTGTCCATCAAAAGATATTGATTCTTAAAGATACTTTTCATGAATTAGGAGTTAGTCATCATTTTCTTGACCCAGTCAGAAACATGATTCATCTTCAGGTCCCTGACTTCTTGGCTATGTTGTCTTTGATAGCTAATGTATGTCCATTTTGAATACACATTATAAAAAAGAGAGAGGATAGACCTTCTATCCTTACATATGTATGTATGTGGAGGAGTCACAATGACAGAGTAAAGGCAGTGTAAATACTGCTGGCTTCTGCTGTTTTTGCTATCTAGACTCCTCACCATATATACTTGGGGACTATTTTGCTGTATTCTGTTTTAGACAATCACCCTGAATTTTGGCTCCTTATATTCTGTAACTTAGACTTCAACAGCTTTCAATACTTACTTATTAATGGAATTTCTTTATTTATCCCTACTCCATAGCCTGGGAAGCTAGGTGACAAAGTGAATAGAACATTGGGTCTAGAGTTAGGAAGAACTGAGTTCAAATGTGGCACTTATCTGTGACCCTAAACAAGTCACTTAACCTTGCCTCAGTTTCCTCATGCACAAAATGAACTAGAGAAGAAAACAGCAAATGACTCTGGTATCTTTGCTAAGAAAGTCCCAAAAGTGGTCTTGTAGAGTCATACATACATGTATAAAAATGACTAAAATAATTCCTTTGCCTCCATTTCTTGCTCTGGAGATGTCTAGTCTATATTAAACAAAGTACCCACCGAAAAGTGAAGAAAAATTTAGTACATGAACTAATTTACTTGTCTTTCATGAAATTGCTTTCTTTTGAGTATCCTTCTATTTAACCACTGCTCATCTTGCTTTGCTATTTTGTGCTAATTTTCTCACCCCTTAAGCATAAGCCCTCATCAAATGTCTTTTCTAATTTTTATCTTTTGAGGACATCATTAATTTCTAAGGATTCAATTATCATTGCTATTCAGATTACTTTAATTCTTATTTTATATTTTTCACTTGCTTTATAGGCATTTTCTTTGGATATTCTTGATGCCCAGAATTTTTTCCTTCCTTATCTTCCCTTACTGGATTCTCTGATTTTCTTTTAATTTTAACTAAAATCCCATTTCCTGCAAGAAGCCTTTATTATCCCTTCTTAATTCAAGGGCCTTCCTTCTTTTTATTATTTCCTACTTATCCAGCAGATAGTTTGTTTGGATGTATTTGTTTACTTGTTATCTGTTCCATTAGATCGTGAACTCCTTGAGGGCAGGGACTGCCTTTGCCTTTTTTTTTTTTTTTTTTTTTGTATCCAATGCATTTAATCATTTAATGTAGTGCTCAGTATATAGCAGATATTTTTCAGTTGTTGTCTAATTGTTTTTCCATCATATTATGACCCCATTTGGGGTCTTCTTGGTAAAGACTTGGAGTTGTTTGCCATTTCCTTCTACAATTCATTTTACAGATGAGGAAATTGAAGCAAACCAGATTAAATAACTTGTCCAGGCTCATACAGCCTGGATTTGAACTCAGGTCCTCTGATACATTATCCGCTGGGCAACCTAGCTGCCCCTACTAAGTACTTAATAAATGTTAATTGACTATCTTTATCTAGTTATTATTCTGACACTTCAAACTCAGTGTGTCTAAATCTGAGCTCATCAGTCTCTGTTTTTAGTGCTCGTTATTCTATTCTACTTATTACTCCTATGAGTTCTGTTACTATCTCTGTATGTAGATTATTTACAGCTCTACCAGCCCTAGTTTCTTTTGAGGTCCAACTTCACATCATAAACTATATGTTCAACATTTAGTATTGGATGTTCTTTATGTTTATATATGTATTAAATTAATTATCCTATTTGAAGGCAAGCTCCCTGAGGGTAGGGACTATTTGTTTTTGTAATCACAGCCTTCAGTTTAGTGAGTAGCATTTAGTAAAATGCTTGTTGATTGAATGGCACTTCTTAAAACTTGTCCCTGCTCAAACTTTCCAGGTTTATTTTGGACCACTTTCCCCCTTACTACTAAGATTCAAAATTTCAATCATTCTAAATTTTTTCTTCTCTTTTATGGCTTCTGAGACCTGAAGCCCATTGGTATGAACCTCTCTTCCCATTGGTGAAGAACAATGTCCCACAGGTGACTAAAAGGCAGGATGAAATTGGTGAGAGCATCTCTAATTTCTTCAATTTTCTTTGAGCACTTTGAGTTCTGCAGTCATTTGAGACACTTCTACATTTTAGCTTCGAGTGACAAGATGGATGCTGCCAATTCCACTTCAAGATGCTGAAGACAGTATGACTTTAGCAAGAAGGGGCATGAAAGGAGCTAGCAATTTTTATCATGTCTCTATATCCAGTTTACTTACTACTCTATAGAGACTATAGGAAATTTCCCTTTGGGTAAGATATATTTCCTGAGAAGAGGAATGTTTCATTTTTGTCTCTGTACCCTAAGTATCTAGGAAAGAGTGGTACACAGTAGGTGCTTGATAAATACTTATTGTTTGATTCACTGCTTTCATAACCTTTGAGAACCCATGGTCACATCCACAATAATAAGGCATTGTAATAAGATTTAATTGTAGGATTCCATATGCTTCAATACTTTGATGGATTTGCTATCTTATGGGTTCAACTATTCCTTCCAATAATTCCAATTTCAGACCATCCACAAAATTTCTCATTTTATGAGACTCTTGTCTGTGTCCTCTCATATATGTATATATAGGGGTTAATCCTAGTTACTGGGGGACTTCTTTGTGACTCTATAGAAATACCAATGGAATACACAGGTTCTTCATAAGTTATTCCTAATTTTCTCAATATGATTGGTAACCTCTTTTTCTAGTAATATATCTCCCTGATTTTATTCCTATGTATCATTGTTCCTTTACGGTTCTTTGTTGATCTCATAGTCTACTTATATTCATCATACCCTCCCTTGAAAAGTCTTAAGAATGAATTCCTCAGTACCCTTAAACTTATGTTCTTTCTAGCACAGACTTCCCATATATTTAGTATAATACACTTTTCCTCCCATCTTTATTTTCTTTGGTCCCAGTTTTATTCTTCTTGCAGATCATCAGATGCTGATATTAGAATTCAATTATGATAGCTCTATAAATCATGTAGAAAAAAATTGAATCAAAAATCTTATAACAATGGGTCATGAAGACTTTTTACAAGAAAACTATTAGGAGGTACAATACGTAGTGTTTACCAAACAAAATTGCACATATACAAAATAATCTGATTATAGTTTAATGGATAGTAAATGACTAGTTAATGATTATAATATTCTTTCTTGAATTAACTATATATACCTATAGTCAGATACACATTATTATGACAAAGAATAAAATCAATTTCAAATCAGAAGATGTCTGGAAGTGAGCCTATTACTTATTAAGTACCATTCTTTTCTATATGGTATATTCCCCATTAGAATATAATTCTTTGAAGGCAGAGATTATCTTGCTTTCATATTTGTGACTTCAGCACTCAAAAGTTCTTGGTCCATAGTAAGTGTCTAATGACTGCTTTTCATTGAGTCATTTATATTTAAGTCAGAAAAAAGTATATTTTAAATTCAACATCAAATATATTAATGTATATGTGTGTGCCTGTCACACATGATAAACATAATAACATAATAAACACATAATCCATGTGGCTAGAATATTTGAGAGTGTTTATTATACATATATGTGTATTTGTGGAGGGGAAAGGTATTAGATGTAGAGTAAAAGGACCTGGATTATGTTGTTTACTGCTTCTGTGACTTTGGGCAAATCACTTAATTTTGGAGCAGCCTCAGTTCCCTCATCTGTAAAACTGGGGTGTTGAAATAGAGGGAATTTTTTTTACCAGGATCTCGTCAGTGACACTATATGAATAATTTTTATTTCCTATCACTATATTTAATCACATTAATGGTTCAAAAATAAGTAATTATTCAAAACATTGTCTATCTTGAATGTAATTTTTAAGTCTCTTCACTTGTCCACAAAATTTTAAGGAAAGAAAAAGCAAGCATAGCAGTAGTATTTTATATGAAACATTCTCACACATGATAAACTCTAAACACATTAAACTATCAGCATTATCCACAAACCTGCATTTAAAGCATTAAATTGAACGTTCTGCCTTTTCAATAACTGTCACCTCATCTCTATTATTTTCACCTCAAGACTCTAATTGTTTCTTTTATGGGAGCTAACCCACTAGTGTCCTTGGCAGTACACTTTATGGCTCGTGCATTTGCTGTAATTGTTTGGGCAATTTGCCACAGAATATAACAACTGGAAAACATTTTGCCAGCACAGGTCCAAATCTTCACAAACACCATCAGTTTGTAAAATAAGCTGTATCAATGTAAAACATAAAAATGATGTATGTTACCTATGAGGAGCAAAGGGCACGTTGGATTTCCTTTGCTAAAAAGAAAACAAATGTAGAACCCTCCAAAGTATAGGAAAATAATCCTTATATCAACCAAGAATTAATTCATTTAGAGGGATAACAAGGACAGCAGTGCACTGGATAGAAATTATGCCTACATAAATTAATGCCAGGTAACTACTGGTGTTTCTACTATTACAGCTATAGATTATAGATAAATAAAACCTTGAATGAAATGAGTTCTTGAAAAAAAGTTCATTTTCATACTAACTCTGAAGCCACATGATGAAGGACAACAGTTTTCTGGAATAAATTAAAAAGATGAACTGAAGCTCTTTGAGCTTTCATTTTTGGAACACTACAATTACATCTTAAGAAATCATTTAATCTGCTTCACTGCTCATGAAAAGGCCATTTGTCACCCTTATGCCTCATGAGATTTTGAGTGATGAGTCAATACAAGTGTAATAAAAGTATACAAATATCTAAGGGAGGCAGTTAGGTGACACAGTGGATAGAATGCTGGGCCCAGCATCAAGAATATCCAAATTAAAATTTTACTTTGGACCCTTATTAGCTCTGTGACTCTGGTCAAATTATTTAATCTCTGTCTGCTTCAGTTTTCTCATCTTTAAAGTGGGGATAATAATTGCACCTATCTCCTAAAGTTGTTGTAAGGATCAAATGAAAAATATTTATAAAGTGCTTAGCAAATAATAGAGTTTAATAATGGCTTATATTCTTCTGAGTAAGGATACTGAAAGCCTGGTGGATATGATTATTGAATTATAGAAAATAATATTTAAAAGATCATGGAGAAAGATATAAATACAAAAAGGGCAAATGCTTTTCCAATTTTCAAAAAAGGATAGAGGGTAGAATCTCCCAATCATAAGTCAGTAAGTCAATTCAAGGAGAAATTCTAGAACAGATTAATAAAGACATAGTAAATGAATAACTGAAAAGGAAGCAGTCATAACAGAGTACCAGATTAACTTTATTTTTTTAATGGTGTTAATAAACTGGTAACTAGGGGAAATACCACAAATATAGTTTACCTAGATTTTAACAAAGTATTTGCTTTTTATGTGGAAAGGATAAACAGATATGGGCTTTAGGTATATCTCCCTGTCTTTAAGAAGTTTATAGTCAAATGGGGTAGAAGACTATATATATATGTATATACACACACACAAACACACACAGTATGCTCTCTGTGCACACACATGTATATATGAATATATATTAATTCATATATGAACAGTACACATGTAGACACCCACGCACATATACATGTGTGTATACATACACACATATGTTAAATAGAAAATAATTAACAGAGGAAAAGCATTAGAATTAAGGAGGACTGAGAAAGTCTTCCTGTAAGGGAAGGGCTTTTAGTTGGGACTTGAAGAAAGTCAAGTAAATCAGTAGGTGGAGCAAAGGAGAGAGAACATCGTAAGCTTGGGGGATAATCAGACGAAAATGCCTAGAACTGAGGGATGGAGTGTCTTGTTCATGGAATGACCAGAAAGCTAGTGTCATTAGATTGCAGAGTACATGTTGGGGAGTTAAGGTATAAGAAAACTGGAAAGATAGCAGGGGGATATGTCAATGAAAGAACTTTAAATAACAGAGGATTTTTTTTATTTGATACTGGAGACTATAGGAAGTCACTGGAGTTTATTGCACTGGAGAGTGACATGGTTGGATCCACACTTTAAGATAATCATTGTGGTGGCTAAATGGAGGGTGGATGAGAGTGGGGAAAGACTTAAGGCAGACTCAATAGCAAGCTGTTACAGTAATTCCATGAAGAGATGAGGACCTGTGAAAAAGTGATGACAGTCTTCGAAAACAAAAGGAAGGATATTTGGGAGATCTTGCAAAGGTGAAATTGACAAGCCTTGGAAAATGTTTGGATATGGAAGGATATAAAAGAGACAAAGTGTCCAGAAATGAGTGTATATGTTACTCTGTTCTGACCTTGTTTCTGCAGAGACAGTAGAAAGCTGGAGCGTTTAAAGTATCACCCAGGATGGTGAGAGGCTTTGAATTTACGCCATATTAAATTGAAGTGAAGGAACTGAGGATGTTTGACCTAGAATAGAGAGAATTTGATGGTAGTCTGGAGTTGTGGTGAGAAAGACTTGAGAGTGGCAAGGAAAAAGAATTGGACACGTTCTCTTTGTTTCCAGGAGGGATGACCAAGAACAATAGGTAGAAATGGAAAAGAAACAAAGTTAGGCTTGACATCAGAAACTACCTTCTCATAATGAGAAGTTTAAAAACAGTCATCTTCTTCATTGAACATCCTCAAAAAGAGGCAGGATGCCCATTCATCTATTAGGTATGTTGATGGATTAGGTATAGAGTGACAGTGGGCAATTATTTGGGTATTGTTTGGACTATGTGGCTACTGAGGTAGTCTCAATGTCTCAATGTGAGAAATCCCTTCACGAGCATAGAAAATATCCCATTTCGGACTAAGTAGATACGTCTTAAAGAAGTTGCTTTAGCTGAGGAGTTGTTAAGCAACTTGCCCATGGTCACCTAGCTGTTAATTATTAGAGGCAGAAAACCCCTGTCTTCCTGACACCAAATTCAACATACATTGTGGCTCCTCCAAATAGGCTTTTCTTGCAAATATGAAGACATTACAAAAATACTTTCCTTCAAGACAGAGCATTTGCAATAATTTACCGCTAATTTTAGTTTAGTGAAAAGGAGTTGTGAAATGATCTTCTGCTTCTTCTCCTCTGCTTTCTTCCCATCTTTAAGTGTATTTGTTATAAATAAATTGAGGGGGGGCAGCTAGGTGGCACAGTGGATAGAGCACCCTGAAGTCAGGAGGACCTGAGTTCAAATCTGGTCTCAGACACTTAACATTCCCTAGCTGTGTAACCCTGGGCAAGTCACTTAATCTTAATTGCCTAAGCCAAAAAAAAAAAAAAAAAAAAAAAAAATTGAGGAAAGTCTTATGAAGATTGGGTGTAGCTTTTCTTTTCTTTTCTTTTCTTTTTTTCCTGAGACAATTGGAGTTAAGTGACTTGCCCAGGGTCACACAGCTAGGAAGTGTTAAGTGTCTAAGTCCAGATCCAGATTTGAACTTAGGTTGTCCTAACTTTAGGGCTGGTGCTCTCTCCACTGTGCCACCTCGCTGCCCCCAGGAATAGCTTTTCAAAGTGTCTTCTAGTTCTGTCATCGGATCTTCTCTTAACATATAATAAAAAAGATATTGTGTTATCAGTGGAAGTGACTCTAAAGAAGATAAATTACTATCTGTTCTCCTGCTCTGCCCTAAGGATCTAAGTATTTCTCCATTTGACCTGAAGCTGAAATCTCCCATATGTGTTATCTAACCCTTTAGAATGTGAGACTTGATAAGAATTGTCTTATTTTTTAATATCTCTATGTGCTTTTAATAATTTTTTAAGTTCCTAAATACTTTCTCATCATCCATAAGGATTCAAAAAAGGAAGGCCATTGCTTTCAAGTGTGATCACCTTAATTTTTCATTATCCAAAGATTTGACCACAAAGCTGAAAGTATAATCTCATTTCTGTGTATTGTCTGAACCATTATGTAAGGCTAATATTAAATATAAACCATTTTTGAATGTCAATAACAACTACATAGACTGAAAAATACTACTACAAAAGCTTTCTTTAGTTTTTAATGAAAAAATATTCCAAAGATCTTTAAGTAATCTTACAAGCATAAAACTGATATCTCTAACAAGCAAAGTTGAGAAATCATTATAGTTTTAAGAGAAATAATATTTTATGGATTCATCCTTCCTACTCTAACAAGTAAATCAAAGTCAGCACTTACAAACACTTACAAACAAACATTTCCTCACAAATTAACAAGTGTTCTGATGTATACAAGTAAGTTTCTCCATTAAAATGTAATGCCTCTTTGAAGGCAGGGACTTTTTTGCTTTATATTTGTATCTCCAATGCTTGGCACATTGTAAATTCATAATAAATACTTCTTGATTGATTGGTAGTGAATACTCTTATTATACTATTGACTATGTTAGAATAATAAAATAATATGAATAGTAATAATTAAAATAGGCAGTTAATAGATGGCAAGCTTTCTTTCACATAATAGAGACATGTCAATAAATCAGTCAGTTAATAAGGATTTTAGTGCCTATTATGTACCAGATATTGTGCTAAACAGTGGACATGCAAAGAAAAGCAATAGACAGTCACTGCTCTCATGGAGTTCACAGTCCAGAAAAGAAGACAAAGTACAAACAACTAACTACAAAAAGTGACGTATAAATATATTTGCATAATATGTATACACATACATATATGTGCATATACATATATATATATACAAATACATATGTGCACATATTTCATGTAAAAACTATATATATATAACTTTTTGTATGTAGGTTTTTTATGCATATTAGAAATAATAAACAGAAGAAGGACAGTAGTATTTAGGGGGATTAAGCAAAGCTTCCTGTCCCTTTTAACTGGGACTTGTAGGAAGCCAAGAAATTTGAGAGTCTGAGATGAAGAGGGAAAGCATTATAGATTTCCCCTCTCTTTTCCCCTTCCTTGTGGCAGCCTCCTCAGCAACAGCCTTAAGGTATCTTGGATCTCTGTCACCTTACAGAGTGGTACCCCACATCTCCCTCAAATGAATTACCCTGGGCCTCATAATTGCTAGTTATGGGTTTGATAATGGGCTATGAGTAGAAGGAATAGTCCCTGAGTTTGGAGAGAATAATCATCATCACCTTTTTTTTTTCTTTTTTGGTGGGGGGTGAGGAGGAGGATAGAACACAGCAACTCAAAATTATTCTACTAAGGTGTGGAAGGGGAGTGATTGGTGTAAATGGAGACAGTTCTCACATTGACAAAGTCATGGATCTTTAGAAATATTTAAGTACAATTCCACTGCAGGAAACAAACAAAAAAGGGATCTTCATCTCTGTCCCTATTATGGAAACTCAAAGTGTGAGTATCATTTGATCACTCTTATGTGAAACTAGTTTCTTCAAATGCCAAACCTCTTGCTGATTCTATGGGGGATCAATCATTACCTGAATCCTGTGCTGGGCACAAAATATGAACCTTAGCATTATCTTTTCTCTAAACTTTCCCCTATTCTATTTGTTCAATTATATCCTTTCTTAAAAAAAAAAAAAGGTTTTCTCTAAGGTGCCTTTCTGTGTCTTCTTTATAATAATAGTTAACATTTATGTAACATTTTCAGATTTAGGAAGCACTTTACAAATTTTCATTTTATTCTTATAACAGCCTTGAGAGGTAGATGCTATTACTATCACCATTTTACAGATGAGGAAACTGAGACAAATAGAAATTAAATGACTTACTTAGGGTCACATGGTTAATATATATTTGAGATTGGATCTGAACTCAGGTATTCCTAACTCCAGACCTAGGATTTTATCAGCTGCACTACTTAGTTCTCTATCTCAATCAACCAATAAACATTTATTTAAGTGCTTACTCTGTTCTAGACACAAAGCTAAGTGGTGATGATACAAAAAGCAAAAGATAGTCTCTGCCCTTAAAGAGCTTACAATCCACTGAGGGAGACAACATGTAAACAAATATATACAAAGCAAGTGAGAGGTAGAAAGCAATGGGGAAGATTGTAAAATTTAGAGGGAATGGGGAAGGCTACCAATAAAAGGAGGCATTTTAGATGGGGCTTAAGAGAAACTAGGGAGGTCAGTAGACAGAGCTGAGGAAAGAGATCATTCTACAGAAAGCCAGAGAGAAAACAGAGAACTGAGAGATAGAGCATCTTGTTCATTATACACCCAGGAGGCTAGTGTCACTGAATCAGAGAATACATATGGGAGAGTAAGGCCCAAGAAGTATGGAAAGATAGAGAGGTTTTGGTGGGTTATGAAGGACTTAGACTGCCAAAAAGAACATTTTGTATTTGAAGGAAGGGAGATGACATGGTCAGATATGTTGTTTTAAAGAAAATTGCTTTGGAGGCTGGGTAGAAGATGGATTTGAGTAGAGGGAAACTTAAAGCAAGTAAACCCACTATTACAATAATCAAGACATGAGGTGATGAGAGTCTGTATTAGAGTAGTACCTCCTCAATGGGTTTATGTTCTACTAGAAGACACAATATTCACAGAGAAATGGTGATCAATGGGGAGTTATGGAATGGCAAATGAAGGCATTGGAAAACCTATTGTTATACTCTTTTCTGAAGCAATGGCAATATTGATTTAATTATGATTTCCAAGCTAAAAATCAGACTATTTGGGAATGAGGCAGAGCAGGTAGTGAAATGTCCTGGATGAATGGGCAGATGATTGGATGGGATATGAAGTGTGGTCTAGTAGTACTTACATATACTGGCAGATTAGTCCAAAAAAAAAAAAAGTACAAGTGGCTCATCTATATAGAAAGAACTTAAGTCTACCTGACTGATTTATGTGAATTCTGTACCAGCCCAGAACTCATTTATGGTGTGGGTGAGGGGTGGATGAGAGAATGTTCTGTAAAATGTGGACAATTTGAGAGCTATGCTTTAGTCTGTTGTGTTAATAATGTGCATATTAAAAAGTCACGCATCTACACATTAATGAATTCATAACTAGTCTCTGACACAATAGACTGATATGTCCCTGGAGGAGTCATTATGGCCTATCATGTCAATGATCTGCATATTAATGAATCTCTTACATACTCATCAACAGGTAGTCACATAGACTTCCATTGAGTTCTTTTTCATTTGATTTTTAAATGTGTTTCCTCTCTATCACCCCTTCTCTTTTGTAATACTATTGTGAAGAAAAGACAAAAAGGTGCATTAAGATAATTTTAATATGTGACGTAAGTTCACAAAGGCATCAAATTTAGAGATAATGCTTTAAAATTTACTGGAGCAACTGCCAGGAAACTTTGCAGCAAATTTTCTGCAGAGCCAAGCCAAGACTTATTGAAATTTAATACAAGGCCATCCATTGTTGTTTTTTTTTCTAAAATAACACCTTTTATTTTTCCTGATATATCTATGTAGAACTTGATTACAAATAGTTAGAACTGCTTTTGAAATTTGCTTATGAAGCTACATTGTTTTAAGATGAAAATTCCCCAACCCAATTTTCAAAATCATGTTTTAGCTAAAACATTTATTTAAAAAATAACTTTGAAAAAAGAGTAATTGCTGGTAGGAAAAAAAAACTTTGAAAGTATAAAAGATACACCAGCCATGTCTTTGATTGCATAGTGAATGGAAAAATGCACCATACCTCTTCAAAATGACTTTCTCACATATACTCCTTTTTACTTAGACATAGCCCCAGGAGGACTTTTAGCACCTTAACATTTCCACCTTCACTCCACATGCTTTGACTTTTGTTGGATCCAATTAGGACATATAAGAAACTCAATGCACTTTGAAACATAGTTCTTTGGTCAGGAATACAAGCAGTGTCTTCTTTGTGTGAGGATGCAGAAGATTACACTTCCTGCATTTTTCTTGAATCACTCTTCAGAGATGAGAGGCACCTTTTCCCTGAATTGTTCTCTAGATTCTGGAAGGACTATTGATCAAGGATCTCAATCTAGCAGATGACCAGAATGCAAAGTTCCTTCCCAACAGAGATGCTCTTGCCCCTGCTGGCATCCCTCAAAGGATGTTAAACTAGCATCATTCTGCCTGAGAGATTATAAGTGATATTGACGAAGTGCCTTCATGCTCATTGTGCTACATTATAAAGCGCAAGGGTTTTGATAAATAGCTACTTTCTGGGAGGCAGGAGGACCAAAAGAGGGTCATCACTGCAATCAATATAAAGGGCAATGAGTACACATTAATTAATAGGAGCATGGTGTAGTGAAAAGAATAGTGGGCTAGAAATCCAGAAACCTGGGTTCTAATGTCATTTCTACCACTGATTTTCTGTGCAACCATGAGCCAGTCCCTTAGTCTTTTTGAACCTCAAGTGCTTACTCTGTTTAATGGGAATGTTATTTGCTTTTGCCAGTTTGACAGGGTTGACATGAGAATCAAATAAAAAGAAGATTACAGGATCCCAGGATTTAGACCCTCCCCCCTTTTTTTGGCATGAAACAACCAATGATATAATTATGCTGTATAAAGGACATAACTTGGTACAGTAGAAGAACAGGGATCGAAATGGGACCTGTAATTTTGTTGGTATAGGGAACTTTCTGGTAAGGAAAGTCACTTCACCAAAGCATGTTCATATCTTTTCTTATAGTTTTAGGGAAGTGCCTAGAATACTGACACATCATGTGACTTACCCTGAGTTACAATCAGTATTTGTCAGAGATCAGATTTTAATCCAGTTCTTTTGGTATTTGAGGCCAGTTCTCTAGAATATACTGTCTTCCAGTGCAGGGAAAAGAACAAAATTTGTAACTGGAGGATGATGGAAAACTGAATCCCAGACCTGGTACTTATTATCTTTGTGATCTTCAGCAAGTTAATAATTTTTTTATTCGCCCAGTTTTCTTTATATAATAATGAATGAAGACATCAGGTGTCTAGTTTTAAAACTATCACCAGATCAAGTTAACAAGGATTTCTTAAGTGCCTACTGTGTGCTAGGCAGCATGCTAAGTCCTGGGGATTGAGAGAAGGGCAACAATAGGTCCTGTCCTCAAGATGCTAAAAATGAGGTAAAGGAGACAACATGCAAACAAACTATATATGAGCAGGATATAAGCAGGATAATTTGGAGATAATCATAGAGAACAGGTACTAACACCAAGTAGAACTGAATAAGGTAGAATTTAGCTGATATTTCAGACATGAGAACAGCCAGTGAAAATGTGTGCAAATGTGTGTCTCATCTGAGGAAAAGTAAAGAGAAAAGTGCTGTTGGATCAGAGAGTTTATGGAGAGGAGTAAGTCACAAGAAGATCATTTGAACAAAACATTTATTAAGCAACATTATATATAGGTCACAGGATTTAGAGGTACAAAGAAAATGAATCTGCCTCAGAAGAGGCTACAATCTAATAAGGAAATAACACAATACACAATATTACATAAATGTATTAGAGAATTACAAAATATTTCGTGTAGTCTGAAAAAGGTCATTACCAAATTTCTTTAAGCAAGTGTTATTAGAGTTTTGATTTTAAGGGACAGAATGGAATTCATTAGGGAAAGATAAGAAATGAGGGCAATTCAGGTATAGGAAATAGTCTGAAAAAGATACAATTGGAAAGCTTATGCATTTGTGGGAAAAGTTGGGGAAAAGAATAGTTCATTTTGGCTAATATGTAAAACATACGGAGAATAGAATAAGGGGTATGTGTGTGAGGGAGGTTTCTTCATTATGGAGAATCATGAATGCCATGCAGAGGAATTTTAAATTTACTTGATAGCCACTAATAAAGATTTTTAAGCAAGAGAGTGATATAATCAGACATAATTTGTAAGGAAGATTATTCTAAAGTAGTATAAAGGATGAATTCATTAGGGAGAGAATGGAGGCAGGAGTGCCTAGCATTTAATACAATTTTGGCACATAGTAAGCATCTAATAAATATTTATTGACTAACCAATTAATTGATATAAGGAGGCTCTTTCGATAGTATATAGTAACTAGGTGTTGGTATATGGATCTATCCTATGGTGGTAACTGAAAAATAAAAATAAGGAGATGGATTCAAGAGATATATTGGGAATTGGAACAGATAGGACTTGTGGACTGATTGAATATAAAATTGGAATATAAGAAAGAATCAAAGATAAGCCTAAATCATGACAAGGGGAGACTGAATGATGTTACAGATAAAATAGTGAAGTAAGGAAGGGTAAGTGGAAAGATAATAATGTTCTTTATTTGTGATGTGTTGAGTCTGAAGTGCCAGAGGAACAGTTAGCAGCAGAGTTTCTATAGTCAGCTAGAAATTCAATTTGAGCCAAAAAAATATCAGTTCTAGAGATATTAATTTGGGATTCATTTGCATAGAGATAGTAGTTGAAGCTGTTGAAATGGGTTCAAATCCTGCCTTTGAAATTTACTAGTTATATGACACAGGACAAGTCACAAAGTTCCTGTGTATCTCAGGCAATTTCCTTGACCTTGAAATCTAAGTCAAATATGGGTGGTAATCAGAACTGGTAAAGAAAGCTCTTACAGCAAGAGCTTTTACAGTATTTTACAAATGCTTTTGTGAAAAGTATTATCATTTTGTGACTTTATAACACAGAATTTACTTAGTTTCACTATCAGCAAATTTGTAAAGTTTGGTTAGTCATTAGTAGTACTTGGCATAGAACAGAGAATATAGAGAATAATTCTGTAGAATTTGGGTATTTTTTTTGTTCTAAAAAAGTACTTTTCTTTTAGGAATTTAGATAATAAAAGAGTCTCACACAAGTCAAACATTCTCAGTTATTAATCCAGCATCTCATTGCTTTCCTATTGTTTTACAGTTCTAATATCATATATTCATAGCCATTATTTGAGGATTCAGCTCCTGTGGAGAAGGAGTTAGCCATTCTCAGAAACTGTCACCCAACTCACACATACTGGTCAGTTTATCCAACTTGGTTGAATTAGCAAGGCACCCTGAAGGAGATATAAGAGGTACATGTGCTAGGCAAGTCAAACCACTACCACCTACCTCCCCTAGATACAGGTATTGCTAGTTCAGGACCACAAACATAAGAGCCTGTGGATTATGACAATGCCCCCAGACAAATGCCCACAACCATCATTCTCAGAAATAAACTCAGAAATAAATCTGCTTCTACAAATGTGATAGCCACAGATACTAAAAACCTAGAAAGGAAAGTTCTCACCAAAAGTTATTGGCACTGTTGAATAGTTCATCAAGATTATGATTCAATAAGAATTTATGAGTAAAAATGCTCTGTATAAACAGGGCAGGTAGGTGGTACAGTAGGTAGAACACCAGCCCTGAAGTCAGGAGGACCTGAGTTCAAATCTAACTTCAGACACAACACTTCCTAGCTATGTGACCCTGGGCAAATCACTTGAGACCAATTGCCACAAGGGGAAAAAAAGAAGTATAAACATTTACTTTGCAGCTGCACCCTAAGGACTATGAGATTTTTCCATGTGAATTGCTTTAAAAGTCTTTCCTATGTGTCTTCTCATTAGAATGTGAGCTTTTTAAAACCACAAACTAGCTTACTTTTCTATTTATATCCCTAACATTTTAAAAAAAATTATTTTATTTCAAACTTAAGAAATAAAACAAGCACTTCCACAGAATAGGAAAATAAGAAAAAATGATTACACAGGACACTGAAATCTATTATGTTCAACTTGCTATTCATTTGAAATATATGATAAAGTTATCATGTAATTCTTTTCCTCTTTTTTTTCCCTCTACCCCACCCTAGAGATGGCTACTATTAAACACAAATATGTATGTATACATGTATACACACACATCAAGCTATTTTACATATACTTCTATTTACCATTTCTTTCTCTTGGAAGCAGACAGCATCTTCCTTCACAGTTAATTTGGGTATTTATAATAGTTAAAATGACTTAGTGACTCAAAATTGTTCTTAAAACAATTTTGCTATCACTGTATACAATATTCTCTTGGTTCTGCTCATTTTACTCTTCATTATTTCACATAAATCTGTGTTTTTCTAAGATAATTGAGCTCATCATTTCTTATAGTATTTCATTCCAATCATATAGCATAACTTGTTCAGCCATTCCCAAATCGACAGGCATCTTTACAATTTCTACTTCTTTGCCACCACAAAGAGAACTTATATATTTTAGAAGATAAAGTTTCTTTTTTCCCCCTAATTATCTCGAGAAACAGACCTAACCCAGGACTTTATACATAGCTAATAATTGCTTTATTCATTCATTCATACTTAACCTCCCCTGGGATAATAAAGGTATGATATTCTTATTAAGTATATTATGTGTATTATTAAGTATATTATGATGGGGTATTTGTGACAAAGGCTATCACTTCTCCCTTTAGCAACTTAACTTTCAAATTCCTCTGTTGATAATACACATTGGGTCTTGTCCCTTCTTTCCTTATTAAAAGAAAAATCTTGATTAATAAAAGATTATGTGGGACAACTGCAAATAGATTGGAGGGATAAAGCTAAATATTAGGATCACAGATATGCATCAGGAAAGGGCTTTGGTATTTTGCAGATAAAGAAACTGAAAAGCAGACAAGTCAGGAGGCTTCAAGGATGCATAAGGAGAAAGGTTTGGTTTGAAGTCTTGTTCTGTGACTGATTATAATAACAGCAGTGATAAAAGCTAGAATATACGCAGCATTTTATAGTTTGCAGAGTTCTTCACAAAAATGATTTCATTTTATCTGAAAATAGCTTTAGGAGGTAGGGCTTCCTGACTTCATGTTTAACACTCTTTCCACTGCACTGTGCTTTCTCTTGCTTTAATGAAACAAACTTAATTTAGTTGTTGTACACTGGTTGTACAGTATACATTTATTTATCCATGATGCTTAAAATATTTTTTTTTTGAAGATGGAGTCACCTTATTTAATCTAAGTTGGAAGTGTAGTGGCTGCTCATGGCTGACCTAATCCCATTGAAGCATTAACCTGCTCTGTTTCCATCAAAAGATAATTTAGCCCCTTTTTGATAGCCTAGGACCAGCCCATTCCCCATTCAGATTCACATTACAATGACTCTATTCTTTATACTGGATTGGTTTCAAGGTTATTGCTGTTCAGAACTCCCAAACTCAAGAATTTCATCAGTCTCATCCTCTGGTGTCAGGGACTACAGGCATGCTCTTGGTTTTTCATGATTCTTTTAGCTTTAATAACTGATTCAGTAATAATGATTTTTACTGTTAACTTATGAAAAATGGCTCACAAACAAACCCATTTATAGTCAATGGTAGCAGAAATCTAGAATTAAGTAAAAAAACTGACTTGTGAATCTCAATTAATGGGAAAATAACTAAGTAATGAGAACAGTATAGTTTTTCAGTAGTATATTGTAAAGGTCAATGTCTACAGTTTAATTCTGATATATATTATATATGTATGTACACACACACACATACACACATTTTTGAGATAGAATGACTCAGCTAAATGTTCAATGAGTTGTACATGGAATAGTTCTATTAATTTGTTTTCTCAGAGAAAGCTGACTCCTTTAACAAAACATGAATAGATAACTTTAGAAACTGTAGACCAGTAGCTTCCAATATTCTGCTTATATACTAGGTCATCCACTGTATTTTATCACTCAATGAAGAAAAAATAAATGACCAGGTTGTACTTTTATACTTACTTAAAACAACTTTATCTGTATTTTTAACTTAATATTCCTGGGGTTTACTTGCAAATTCTTCTAATTCAGAAGATGGAAAATAATTGAGGTAAGTAACTATCTTTAAGAGACATTTGAACCTCTTTGAATCTCTAAGGAACCAACGATTTTTAAAAAAGTCTTCATAATTTTGTGCCTTCCTTGAAAAATAGACTTTGTACTTCTTCTAAAGCAAGGTGAAGTTCCATTGTCTATTCACTCTGTATTTCTTCTAGGTGAGCAGAAAAAAACACATTTGCTGTTTTGGCACATGAGAAGTAATTTACTTGTCTTGTTATTGATTAAATCCTAAGTAACATCACTCCTTGTAAAGCTCATAGTTAATGATGAAATTGAAGAATTCTTTAACACAACTAAGTCTAGTTTTCATCATTGTTCCTTCTTTTTTTAATTTTTATTTTATTTGCATAACATATGTGTGGGTAATTCTTCAACAATAACCCTTACATAGCTTTCCGTTACAAATTTTTTCCCCCAACTCCCCACCCCTCCCCTAGATGGCAGGATATCCACTACATGTTAATTATGTTAAAATATTGGCAAATCGAATATATGTATACATATTTCCAAACTTATCATTGGTGTGCAAGAAAAATCTTATCTACACAAACAATATATCAGATAAAGGAAACACAATGTAAGCAAACATCAATCAAGGAGTATGAGAATGTTATGTTGTGGTCCACATTTCGCATCCCTCTCTCTGGGTGTATATGGCTTTCTTCAGTGAACAATTGGAGGTGGTTTGAAACATTTCATTGTTGAAGAGAGCCATGTCCATCAGAATTGATCGTCATATAGTACTGTTGTTGCCGTGTATAATGATTTCCTGGTTCTGCTCATTTCACTCATCATTGTTCCTTCTAACTCTTACTCTGAAAAATTCTAAATAGCTATGGAATTTCTCTGTTTGGAAAATGAAAAGGAACATCAGTTTCAGACTTCTTCAATATCCAATTTAGTGTACTAATTTAGAAATAGAAATAAGAATTCTTAGGAATATAATAGTGCAGCTTTTTACAAAACAATAAAATGAATCAATAAAACCATCTGACATTAATGTAATAGTGATTTTGTTGGTTAGTTGACTACATGAGTAGCTCTTTAGTTTCCTGAGAGGCTTGATGTTTTGTTATAATATATGTATATTTTAAAATGTAATAAATCAAAGTCCTGGCAATAGTTCTTCTCAAGTATTTTCTTTACACGATATTCATTCAAATTCACTTTTAAAAAACTTTCTATCAGTGCTATTTTATTCATTTAATAAAAACATACATATATGTATGTATATTCATCACTAAAGAAGACCTTGATAAGTTGAGATCTTCATGGCTTATAAGATAGTGTACAGGAGCAGCTAGGTGGCGCAGTGGATAGAGCACCAGCCCTGAAGTCAGGAGGACCTGAGTTCAAATTTGGTCTCAGACACTTAAAGTTCCTAGCTGTGTGACCCTAGGCAAGTCACTTAACCCCAATTGCTTCAGCAAAAAAGCCAAAAAAAAAAAAAAAAAGATAGTGTACATAGGGAAATCATGAATTCACCAAAGTATGAAAAGAATTTAAAAATAGGATGATGATGTACAGCAAACATTCCTTCCAAAATCCACATTGGAGCTAACAGAATTAATGTAAGAAGACACCAATTTGGAAAGATCAACAATGGTTTGTTTATAGGTGCTACTTTCAGATTTTGGAAGATCTGTGACCTCTTTGATGTGTTTATAAATACTAGTGAGACAGAGCAGGACCCACCCATGCAGACTGAGATTTGCACAATTCTTTGTAGTCTCTGTAAATATTCCACAAGAGTATATTCAATCTGTTGGAGGCCTTCCTCCAGATCTCTTGAGATTACTTATTTATCAGTGGAACATATAATAAAGGCTACCCATCAATTTATTCTCTACTCTTGCTCCATGGTCAATCCATCTCTTTTTTTTAATCTATCCATCTTTTTGATTCTATCCTTTACGCTACTTCTTCCATGTGATTCTTGATGGATAATACATTGCAGCCTACTCATGACCACAATATATCTCTCCATTGGTCTTTGGGTGACTTATAATTTCTAGTCTTTAGAGACTATGATACTTCATCACATGCATCTATAGCATCACTGGAAGAATATTTTAGTAAGAAGACAGGCTTTTATTTTATGGAGAAATAGGAGATCATTAAGAACATTACACAGTCTTCTAAATGCAAGTCAGTCTGCTCTTTTTTGCCATTTCAGTTCTGATCCTGGTTCATTGTTCATCCATACAATCTACTCAAAAGCTATGTACAAATGCAGGTTAGTGGCATAATGCATAGAACACTGGCCCTGGAGTTAGGAATACTTAAATTCAAATTCTTCCTCAGACACTTATAAGTTGTATGACCCTTGGCAAGTCACTTAACTTTAACCTCAGTTTTATCAATTGTAAAATGGAAAAAATAATAGCATCTGCCTCCTAGGATTGTTAAGAGAATAAGAGGAGATAATATTTGTCAAATGCTTTGTTCACTTTAAAGTGCTAAATCTTAGCTATTACTGGTGGACTGTATCTAGGAATTGCCAGTCTGACTATATATCATAATCTATGTTAGAGATATCACATACAATATCATGGGGTCACATGTGGTTTACAAGACTCCCAAGTGTAGCCCAAAACAGATTATAAATGTAATTGTGAAATATTTAAGAAAATAAACATACAGGAAAGCATAAACAATACTACATTTTAAAACTAATCAATATTTAACCCACAGGGATCTTTCTGTATGGATTCCTTCCCTCCCTCTCTCTCTCACACATGTATCAGAAGTATGTTTTCTCTTCCTTTTACCCCCCCCACCACACTAATAACTGAAAAAGAAAAATAAGACAAGTTTAATATAATAAATATGTACACTCAAGTAAAACAAATTCCCTTCCAATATGGCAATCTCTCTTTCTCCCTCCTTCCCTCTCTTCCTCCTCTTTCTCTCTTTCATTCCCTCTCTCCCTTCTCTCTCTTTCTCTTTCTCTTTTTTTCTCTTTCCCTTCCTCTCTCTGTCTCTGTCACTTTCACACACACACACACACGCATACATGTTCATACATATATGTATACACATATAAGTATATGGCCTTTACCTCACACACATGTATGTATGTGTACATGCAGATAAGTGCAATCTATCATACAACACAAATGTGCATTCAGCATATGTGCTACATAACAATGCAACACAAACATGTATTTGTGTGGGCATATGTACACAAGCACTTGACATGCATCACACATTACAGATTCCAAAGAATGCATATAGTACACAACATGTGGCATGTACCTAGATATGCATACATGTATATATAGACATACATGCATGCATATGTATCTCATGCATATTTTTCTGCATCCAAAAATCTATCATGGATCACCTATTTTATCACAAGATCTCTGGAATGAATAGTCATTGTATTAATCATAATTCTTAGAGCCTTCAAGATTGTTTTTTACTGTATTCTTATTGTATAAATTATTTTTCTGCTTTTGCTCACTAATTCTTAATCAGTTTACAAAAGTCCCCAAAGATGTTTGTTTTTATAATGCTGAGGCTCATTTACCTCTATATCAGTTTGTATGTCCATAATTTTAAAAATTCATCCCTTTCTTTATTTGTTATAACACAACAGTACTATAATACATTTATAGCAACTTATTTAGTTTTTCTACAATTGATAGACATCCCTTAAGTTTTCAATTTTTGTTTTTTTTTCACCACAAAAAGAACTACTATAAATAACTTTATATGAATAAGCCCTTTTCTTCTTTTTCAGATTTCTTCTTTTATAGATAGTAGTATAGCTGGGTCAAAGAGCATGTGCCATTTAATAACTTTTTTGCACACAATTCCAAATCCCTTTGCAAAATGCTTTACATGTGAAATATGGTATTATTTTTCTTTCTTTTCTTTCTAACTTTCTAACAAAGTGGTTGAAGCTGATTGTCTTGGGAGAAAAAAAACACAGCCTGGCATGATAGATACAATGTTGGTCCTGTAATCAAGAGAGCACTGGGTTCAAATGTACTTTGGGCACTTATTAGCTACATGGCAATTAGTAAGTCACTTAACCAGGAAAGTCTTAGTCCTACCCTCTGTTAAAAAGACATAATTGTAACTGTATTACTTACCTAAGAAGGTGGGCATGAAGATTCGATATATTATATTCGATATATTATATTCGATATATTATATTCGATATATTATATACAATTAAATATAAAATATAAACATATTGTGAGATATATGTTTATTATATATTATTATATCATATAGAAAGAATTTTGCAAAACTTTGTAAATTTGTAAATGTTAATGATATACTATTAGTAAAATTTCATGAATGGAAGAAAAAGATTAATATAATTGTATTCCACGGAAAAATCTTTTCAACCTCTCTTTAAGTAGGCTCTTATATAGTATCACAACCAAGTTAAATCATATTGTTAAGTTTTGTTCTTTTCTAAAATGGCCTTCCTTTTATTTTGGACTTTAGTGGGAAACATTAGATGAGATCACAGGGCTTGGGTAGAATTGATTGGACTCAACTTCTTGAGATGTTTATCATTTAGTGATTCATTGTTTTTCACCAAATGTGAATGGTTTTTGTCAAAGAATTCCAAGTTTTGTGCAGTTCAGGCAGTGCTAAGTACTCTCAAGATTAGTTTTAAAGAAACTCAAACAATATTCATGAATTTCTTTAGAAATCATCATTTTTCTGCCAGATTCCTTGTTCTGCTTGGAACATAATTATGCTTTTGTTGCTAAAAATCTAAGCCTGTCATCTACCTTGACTGAAAAAGCTTTAGGTAATTTCATTATATCAGATTTGGATGTATATAAGTAGAATAAGTTTATGTTTTAACTTGGGAGAGAAGAGATCTAGGGACATCTTAGTATATAGCACAGGACATGTCATATGGGAGTTGTATGAAAATACCCTACTATATTACCAATAGGCTGGTTCTTTTTTCATTCAATAAGTATTGATTGATAGGACTGTGTGTGTCTGTTTGAATAGTAAAGATTAGTTTTGATTGGAAGAGAAACAGACTATGTAATGATTGGCAGAAATGGTAAGAAATCATATTATTATTATTTTTTAAAAAATTATTTATTAGTTTTCAATATTTAATTTTATAATATTTTGATTTCTATTTTTTCCCTCCCTCTTTCTTCCCTTCCTCTTCCCCAAGGTAATCAATCTGATAATAGGTTACACATATACAATCACATTAAACATGAGAAATGCTGTATTACTGATATAGTAAAGTAGAATATGTCTAAATATAGAGATGTGGTTTATAGACAGCATGATTTGTTTCCCACAACGCATGTAGCTGATATGAGGAAAGAGTTAGGTATGGTCCAAGACCACCTAAACTAGAAGATTTCTCCTGTAGTCTTTCAGAGGAGTGTTAGGGTAGGATTTTATTGTCACACCTCAAATATCTCAAATCATACATAAGAGTCTAGGTTTAGAAGGAAATTAGCTTCCCTAATCTCTTTTAAGAGGGAAAATAACCTGTAACTGACTCACCAACATTGGTTACACAAAAGGCCATTAAAATAGAGAACATCAGGTAAACATACTTATCCAAGCAAGACAGCAAACAGAAATTGGAATGCTAGTGCTTAAAACCTACAATAATTTCTGAATTATATAAGAGTTCAGCTGGAATCAGTGGAGAGGGAATAATGTCAGCCTGGGGAAGTCCCCTCTCAGTAGTCTCTAGAATTGTGAACCTTGGACATCAAGAAACATGCTATACATGGCTCTCATTCAGTTCCAAAGGCTCCAAGCCACTATTCAAAAGTTTATCCCTTTTGATTCTTTCTTTCATTCAGTTAATAATAATTTATTAGGTATGTACTAAGTATCAAGCAATATGTCTCTGAAGTGTCTGCTACACACTTAGCTTAAGCCCCTTAAATACTAAGTATCTCTTTAGCATCTTTTCAGCTAAAACAGAAGAAACATCTTCCTCTACATCGTAGCATACAATATAGGGTTTTCACACCATAAACACAACTGTAACGCAGATTTTTTAAAAAAACCAATGTTACAAAGATATATTCTCCTCCTCTTCCTACTCCTCCTCTTCCTCCTCCTCCTCCTTCTTCTTCCTCTTCTTCCTCTTCCTCTTCTTCTTTTTGAGGAGGCAATTGGGGTTAAGTGACTTGCCCAGGGTCACACAGCTAGGAAGTGTTAAGTATCTGAGGCCATATTTAAACTCAGATACTCCTGACTTCAGGGCTGGTGCTCTATCCACTGTGCTATCTAGTTGCCCCACAAAGCTATATTTTCATGGAGAATAATCATTACCATCACATTAATCAATAAGCATTAATTAAGCATTGACTATGTCAGGTATTGTGATTGACACTGGAAATAAGATTGGACCTATGATTTTATTGGTATACAATCAGTGCTTAATGGGTATTTGTTATTGAAGTAAATTCAATGATTCACTATTGAGTAGCTGTATGGCTATTTGGATTTATCTTGCATGTAGTTGAAACAGGGAAAAGGTTAGGTAAGATGCAAAACCATCTTTCTCTAAGAAGGTTAGGTTAGGGTTCCATTGTCACACCTCAAATACCCCAAATCATACATAAGAATCTTGGTTTCGAAAGAAAGCAGCTTCCCTGATCACTCTCAAGAAGGCAAGTAGCCCTTAACTGACTCACAACATTGTGTGACACAACATTTGTGTAACACAAAAGGCCGTCAAAATATATAACATCAAGTAAACATACTTATCCAAGCAAGGCAGCAAACAGAAATTGGAATTCTTATTGTTGGTAATTTAGTTACGACAATAATTTTTCAATATGAATTACAGAAGTTCTCATATATATGCTTACCACATTTGCAGGCTACAGAAAACTGGAAAATGTAAAGATTTATATTTGGAGAAACCAAATTCACTTCATAAGTACAAATAAAAGAAGCATTTCTAGATAGCAGTTTGTTTGAAAAAATCTGGGATTTTTAGTGGATTGTAAATTCAATATGGCAATTGTGCATTATGTCACCAAAGAATTAATACAATCTTGGATTAATTTGAGATGAGCATAGATAGCATCCAGGACACTAAGATGATAATAATTATATTCTAACATAGTTGATTGTGTTTAAATCTACAATCCATTTTAGGAGGGTTATTGATAAGACAGAGAGAATCCACAGCAGGACCACAAGAATAGTGAAGAGCTAAGAGCAAACCATAAGGAATTTAGTTGAAGAAAATGGGGTTATTCTGTCTGGAAAAGATAAGATTCAGGAGAAATGAGATAACTTTAAAAGGAAAGCACTTAAAAGTTGTGAGATGGAAAAGAGATTAGTTATGTCCTTTTTGACCTTAAAGGTTAGAATTAGAAAAAAGGCTCCTTCAAATGATCAAATTTAGACTGTATAAAGAAAAGTTTTATATATAAATAGACTGTTCCAGAAGTAGAATGGGTATCTCAGAAGGTTATAGGATCATAGATTTAGGACAAGAAGAGTAATTTAGATCAATGGTGTCAAACTATCCTCAAATGAGGACCTCTCACCCAAATGTAAGTATTCTTGTGGACCATACATTATCTTAGTTTTAGAATGTAGTATTCATTTGTGTTCCACAAAGTACAGTGGAAAGAGTACTTGACCTGGAGTCTCTGTGAGTTCAAATCCAGCTTTAGACACTTACAAACTGTATTCCTTTAGGCTGGTCATTTAACCCTGTTTTTTTGCCTCGGTTTCTCATTTAAAATAAACTGTAGAAGGAAATGACAAACTGCTCCAGTGTCTTTGCCAAGAGAACCTCAAATGAGGTAATGAAAAGTCATACATGACTGAAATGACTGGAAAACAAAAATGTTTATTTATTTTGTTAAATATTTTTCCAATTATGTTTTAACCTGTTCAGGCCTCTCTTGGGAGTGTTGTGGACTGTATGAAGGCTACATGTCTTGTAGACACCAGTGGTCTACGATAACCCTCAAATTTTATAGATGAGGAAAATGAAACCCAGGAACATTCAATAACTTACTCTTGGTCACAGAGCTAATAAACAGTAAAGGTGAGGTTTGAATTTAAGCCCTCTGATTCTGGAGCCAATACTTTCCCCACTTTATCAAGCTGCTTTCCAATAAAAGTACATTGACCAGGAAATGACATTGAGTGTCCTGTATAGAAAGTGAGAATTCTATCACAAACCACCAATGGCAAGGAACATGAGGAAAATGAAGCATAGATAGAATAGTTTGACTTGGTCAAATATCTATTAAATGTCTGAGGCAGGATTTGAAGCCAGATCTCCTTTACTCTTGAAATGAGCACCCTGTCCACTATATTACATGTACTACAACTCAGTACAAAGACTGTCCTGCCCTCTGTAGAGTACTGTGGCTTCACAGGAACACTCTCATTACCTATCAGCAGGGGAAATTTTGCATTTTCCTTCACTAGTGGTCTTTAAGAAATTACTGTATGACTATTTATTGATGTGGTATCTTATGTAACATTTGTTAGATTGGATGACAGGTGAAATTCGTCCAACTCTGAGATTCTGTGATTTTGAGATTATGTGAAGACATATTTCTAAATTGCTCAAGAATACATCTGATGATAGGAAATCAGGTGCTTTCAGATTTCTTTAGACGTATTTTTTTGATTTGTAGAATCATAAGTGCTTCATAATCAGAAAAGGAACTGTGACATAGTAAAAAGAGTACTAGGTTGAGATTATAATCCTAAATTGACTCATTACTGATGTGACCTTGCCATTCTTAATCAATTGTTTGAATCATGTCTGAGTCTTTATGAACCCCTTTGGGATTTTCTTGGCAAGAATACTGGAGTGGTTTGTCATTTCCTTCTTCAGCTTATTTTAAAGATGAGGAAATTGAGGAAAATAAAGTAAAAAAATTTGCCCAACACTGTACAACTAGTGTTTAAAGCCAGATTTGAAATCACAAAGCAGAGTATTTTTGATTCTAGGCCTGGCACTCTATTGACTGTGTCACCTGACCTTGTGCTCTGGGTCTTGCTTTTCATTTTTAAATGAAGACATTCAACTGTATAATTTCTAAGGTTACTTCCAGCTCTAAATCTGTGACATTAAATATGGGAACTACTGTGAGAGTAGGTCAAAAGGAGGGCATGATTATCTTATTAGAACTTTGTTATTTGAAATTCTTTTTCTTCATTGAATCTATTTCTCTGAGGTTTGGCATTTAAATAATATCTTCCAGGAGTTTATTGTATGCTTGAAAAATCCGGAATTGTAACTAGCAATTTTGACACCTGGGGAAATTTAGTGGAAAAGAGGGGGAACCCCAGGGCATTGTAAGAATACTGGAAGAACTCACTTAGGGTGTAGCTAAAAGTGAAGAATAAGCATAACATCTGGTAGCTTCCTATTTTTACTGAACATTCCTACCAAATAGGTGCTAAGTTCAATTGTTTCTAGCTGCAGGGGTATAAATGCTGTTTGTCTCTAAATTCTGTTTCCTAGAGCAAAGCTTTAGTCACAATTCTCTCTCACAGCAACATTTTGGCAATGAGACATGAAAGAGAATTTACAGATATGAATAATATCACTATTATGGGCAAAAAGAAGCTGAATTATTCTAGGCATATCTGGACATATATTTTATATGACAGTAAAAAGAGTACTAGATTGAAATTATAATCTTAAATTGACTTCTTATTACTGATGTGACTTTGTTATTATTTAGTCTTTTCAATCATGTTTGATTCTTCATGACCCCCTTTGGGATTTCCTTGGCAAAGATACTAGAAGGTTTGTCATTTCCTTCTTCGGCTCATTTTTAAGATGAAAAAATTGGGGAAAACAGTAGCATCCTGTTTTGTTTTCTGGTGTGCTGTTAGGAAATCTTATACCTATGTAAGACTGTCTTGAAGCTTTTCTCATAATTTGTATTTCTAATTTTAAATTCTATATCTAGGGCTTTTACATACTGGTGAAATTATTTGATTGTCTAAAATATTCTAGGCATGGAAATGTAACTTACCCCAAGGAAGGACAAAAATCCAAGAAGTTGTTAAGGAAATCCACTCTTTTTACCAAAATTTGTTTACTTGCTATGGATGAAAATGTTAACATAGACTATGTCATATTATCAGATAAATTAATAGTTTATATAGACTTTAGCCTGACTGATATGTTGAAAAGATGGCAAAATAAAGCTATATCATTATAGATTGCATTATATTACTATAATTAACTATTATTTTAATTAGTGTTTGACCTATATATTCAATATGTGAATATATATATATATGCCTATGTTATATATATACATATATATATATGTAACATATAGTTCTTGTAAGTGAAGAATTCTTCATTATTGCTTTGTAGAAGTCAGTGTATATGTTTTACTATGGACCAACCAGTATTACATGCTTGTTACTTGTATTTTTATTTTTAGTGCAAAGCATGGTGTCTGTCACATTGTAAATACAAAATAAATGTTTGTGGAATTGTTCCTTTCTACGACAATAGGCAAGATGTCACTTTTATATCATCTCAGTTGGTTTGGTTGTTGGCATTAGGAAAATGGCATTATCCAACTGATTGTCTTCCATAGAAGAAGATGGCAATATTGAGAAATCACTAGTAGTCCATGTTTTTAATTATTTTTCCAAGTGAGAGTTATAGAGAGTTATAGATCACAAATCCCATTTGTGATAAAAAACACCTATTTTGGTAGAGAGTGGGAGGGGAGAGAAAAAAATCTATTTTTAGATGACTGGTTGGTGGTATGAGTACATGTATGGCCTTGATATTAGATGCCTGACAAGCTGATAAAACCCATTCATTAAGTGCTTACTATGTGCCAGAAATTGTGCTAAGCACTATGGCTACAAATGAAGGCAAAAAGAGTTCCTACCTTCGAGGAATTCACATTCTAATGAGTCAATATGCAAACAAAATGATACATATGTAAAAGGCAGGTTATATATGTGGATATATATAGTTATTTGTACAACATGGAATTACATATATATTCTATCTATCTATACATATGTATATATGCATGTGTACATATGTACATATAAAGTAAAAACAGAATAAAATAGAAGTAATATCAAAGGGAAAGCTTCATCATTAAGAGGAACTGGGAACGATTTCTTTTAGAAGATTAGATTTATCTGAGACTTGAAAAATACAAGGAAAGCCAGGAGGTAGAAGTGAGAAAGGAAAACATTTCAGGAATGGGGAACAGTCAATAAAAATGTATGAAGTGGGAAATTAAGTATCTTCTACAAGGTCAGTATTATTAATTTGTAGGGTATAAGATGCTTTGACAGCCAAATGGAGGATTTCTTATTTGACCTTTAAGGTAATGTGAAAATAATTTTATTGAGTATGGGTGTTTGTGGTGGGGGTGGGGTGAGAGGGACACAGTGACATGGTCAGATTTGCTCTTTAGGGAGTTCATTTGGGCAGTTCTGTCAAGAATAAACTGGAATAGGGAAAGACATGTGGGACAAAGACAAACAAGAATGTTATTGCAATATTGCAATTGATATTCAAGAATAAGGTGATAAAGGATTGCACTAGGTTGGTGATGGAGTCAGAGGAGAAAAGGGAGATACATGAGAGATTTTATGAGGTAGAATCCGTAAGACTTGGCAACAGATTGGATATGGAGGGTGAAAAAAGTGTTGAGGATATCATCTAGATTGTTAGCTTGGGTGAAGGGAAGGATTATGATTCCCTCCACAATGATAGATAGGGTTTGGGGAGAAAGATAATTATTTCAGTTTTGGATTTTGTCATTATTAGAACCATACTCAAGAAAATAGGGTTCATTGCATTATGGTTAAGTACAAGCCCTTTTGTGGGAAATTTCATGTTCAGTGACTTTAGAGGGATGGACTATAAGTAATCCAGATATATCAAATAATAATGAAGATAAGAATAACATTTATATAGCACTTTTAAGGTTAGCAAAGTGCTTCAAGAATGTTACCTAATTTTATCCTGACAACAATCCTGCAAGTTAGGTGCTATTATTACCCCCATTTAAAAAAATAGAAAAGTGAGACAAAAATTAAATGGCTTGCCCAAAGGCTATATTTAAACTCACATCTTGCTGAATCCAGACTCAAGGCTCTATCCACTGTATCACTCAGCTACTTAATAGCAAATAGCTCCATAGGTCTGACTTTCACAAAATGCTACAAATAGCCTTATTTCAAAACATTTGGTCAATATATAAGGCAAATTGCTTTTTAAACCTTCAAAGTAATAAGCCATCAAGTTATTATTTTTTGCCCATTTGGATTAATGAAAAATAAGTTTCCTTGAGAAATTTATCTGGAAGAATTTTAATCAATAGGATTTTATTTGGCACCATTTTCTTTCCATTTAGTTAGTATTCTACTCTTGTCTTTGTTTTCTTTTCCATCTTTATAATAATTCAATACTTCAAAATTTCATTTTAATTTTTATTGATTTTCCTTCTTCCAATGCAAAGCACAACTCCTCCATACCTCAATTGATGAAATTAGAAATCTCAAAAAAAATTGACAGTCATAATTGCCTCTAAAAAATTAATGATGTTATTTGTCTCTAAAAGTTATCACCATGAACCAGCTTTAGGGTGATGAGCTTTTCTTTACTTATCACAATCGCTCTTCTTTTAACAAACACTGCTTAGATTTGAAAATTCCAGTTTGGTAGGAACTGTAGGAACTTATGCTCTTCTGTTAAAAAATATGTGACCTTTGAGAAGTAACATTACAATGAGACATCAAATTCACAATTATAATAGCTAGTATTCATACAGTCTTCAAGGCTTACAAAGTGCAAAATGTAGTATACATGTAGAAAATTCTATGATTGCATAAGACATGTATATATGCAAAAATGTATGCATATATGTACATTTAAATGTATATATATAATATCATTTGATCTTCACAGAAACCATATGAAGTAGGTACTATTATTATCAACATTTTAAAGAAGAGGAAATAGAGACTTAAAGAAATTAAATGATGGCCAAATTTATACCTCTCTTAAGAATGAGGCAGAGGGGCAGCTAGGTGGTGCAGTGATTAGAGCACCAGTCCTGAAATCAGGAGGACCTGAGTTCAAATCTGGTCACAGACACTTCCAGCTGTGTGATCCTGGGCAAGTCACTTAACCCCAATTGCCTCAGCAAAAAGCAAAAAAAAAAAAAAAAGGAATATGAGGCAGAATTTAAAGTTAGGTTTTCCTGTCTCTAATCCAGCAGTTTGTCTAATATGCCACTTAGTTGCCAAAATTTTATTGTGTGGTCCCCTTCCATAGAAAAGCACAGAAGAACAAATCTTAAGTATTAGAATATCGAGTTAATACAAAGAATCAGATAAAGTTTTGCTTCTCACTCTCATTCTTGTTACATTCATACCTTATTGCAGCCAATGATAAATTATTGTTCATCCAAACATTGACATAGAATAGAATAGAATATGCTTTCTCAGAAATGCTAAATCTGAGTTCCAATAGTTATTTTATTCTTCAAAGACTAAAACCTATGATTTATTTGGTTAGTGAAAAAAAAGCAGGAAAGAGGAGATGTGTGTTCTAGTCCTGGGTTTGTCAATAACTAATGCAGGAACCCAGGGAATTTCATTCAATTCAATTACATTTGAAAAACATACAGGAAGAGTCCACTATGTGCAGTGAATTGGTTTTTAAAATCATTTTAAAACCTTTTTTAAATCATTATTTTTTCATCAGTAGAACACTGTCCTGTTTAAAAAATATGTAGTCAATTAAAATTAACAAGTTAGTACTGATTATGCAAGCCTCATTCTTCACCTGTCTCTCATGACTAGAAAATATATTTCACCTTTCATCCTTTAAAGGATGATCAGATCCTTTAAAGGAGTGATCAGATCCTTTGCTGATTAGAGTTCAACAGTCTTTCAAGGCTATTTTCTTTTCTATAACTAGTCATTGTGTAAATTTTACTTCTGGGTCTACTTGCTTTTCTTTGTATCAGCAATTTATACATTTCCCCCAACTTTCTCTGAATTCTTCACATCTGTCATTTAAAAAAAAAACCATAGAATAAAATTCAATCATATGCCATAATTTGTTTAACCATTACCCATTCAAAAAGCATGTTTTTGGGTTATAGGGCATGTATAGTTTTGTAACTTTTTATTATAATTCTAAATTGTTTTATAGAATGGCTGGACAAATGTATAGCTCTACAAACAGTGCATTAGTATGTCCTTTTTTCTAGAATTCTTCCAACATTTTGTCCTTTGGTTGCATTTGGCTACTTGATGAGTGTGAGGTAGAATCTCAGAGTTTTTTTTTTAATTTTTAAAATTTACTTAAAATTTTAATACAAAATAGAAAAAAAAAGCATTGCCATGTGCACAGCAAAACATGACAGGATTCAAAATATAAAGCAATGCATTTCCATTTCAAAATAGCCAACATAGAAATACTACACAATGTTTTCAAAGATCACCATATTTTCTTTTCTTCCTTGTTAAGTTTTCTTTTTTCTCTGCTAGGCATTTTTTATCTTTTTCTTTTCCCCTCTTCCACCCATCCCAAAACCCCCAGAAGGCTACAATTAAGAAGAGATTATATATATATATAGAAGTAAAAGAATGTTTGCAAAGCACTTTGCAGACATTAAAATATTATATGTGTTTTTTACTCCATAACTCTATAATATAATTATTGCTGTTATATTATTGAAAGTATCAAAAGTGTGCTGAAGTGGGAGTTGCCCCTTAAATTTTCAGTGTGAACATTTACAACTTGAAAATAAGTAAATATTATAAATCAGGGCTTACTTTACTATTTTGGTTATTGCTAAGCTTAAAAAAAAGTGATGGGGAAAATGTTAAAAGTGAAAGTTAAATTCGGAAATGTTTACAGTGTGAACTGCATACATTTTCCCCATAGTTGTTATATACTTACCAGTACACTCTGGAGAATGGGATGAATAAACAGCTGATCTTAAAATTAAGACTTAAATTCAAGTCTTGTCTTGAACATTACCTAAGATCAATTGGGCAAGTCTCTCTTCATTGCTAGGGGGAATCTTTTTTTGTTTTTACCAGATATTCCTTATAGCAATGAAATCATAGGCCCACACCAAAAATTGTGTTATTATTACTTTGGAATTCAAATGCAGATATGAAATAGTGATTTATACAATGCTCCTAATTTTAGTACAGTCATTTAACCCTTTCTAGTATTATTTTTCAAGTTTATTGATTTTTTCTCATTCTAGTATGCATATCCATATTTTCTCTCAAATCTCTCTCCTTTTTTAAATCTTACTTTCTTATATCCAGGCCCCTGGTTCCCTTCCCCTCTCTCAAATTATTATCAGTCTTGTGAATAGGAGGACCTATTATCATGAAGGCCTCCTGTAATTGTTATCATCACTGACTTGCTTGTTATGAAATTCCACTAGTAGTCCTTTTTTCCTTTGGCTTAAGATTTTATCCCTTTATAAATTGCAACTATCTCTGAAAAGAGCAGCTCTTTAATTCTCATTAGTCATTTAAAACTTGGCATGAATTATTTTTACACACTCATATAAATGATTAGAGATAATTAATCTAACCATTTTACAGATGAGAGAAATGAGGCTCAGAGAAGTAGAATGTTACATAGATCTAATAAATGGTAAATCTGGAATTCAAATCCAGGTCTTCTACCTTCAGATCTAGCACCCTTTCCTGTACAGACATGGTCTCTCTGAGTAGGGTTTTTTTTTTAAATAGTATTTTATTTTTCCAAATATATGCAAAGATAGTTTTCAACATTCACCTCTGCAAAACCTTGCAAATTTTTCTCCCTTCCTCCTCCCCAAGACAGCAAACAATTCAGTACAGATTAACCATGTGCAATTCCTTTGAACATATTTCCATATTTGTCATTTTGTGCAAGAAAAATCAGATCAAAAGGGAAAAAATGAGAAAGCAGAAAAAACAAGCAAACAAAAAAGGTGAAAATACTATGCTTTGATCCAAATTCAGCATCCATAGTTCTCTCCTTGCACTTTCCATCCCAAGTTTATTGGAATTACCTTGAACCACCACATGGCTGAAAAGAGACAAGCCTATCACAGTTGGTCATCATATGATCTTGTTACTGTGTACAATGTTCTTTTGGTTCTGCTCACTTCACTCAGCATCAGAATAAGTCAGCATCATATAAGTCTTTCCAGGCTTTTCTGGAATTAGCCTTGAGCAGGAGGTTTTAATGAAATGAAACATAGGTAGCTAACATTGTATTCTTGAGGGGTATGGAAGCAAAACGGGATCCTACTATGGGAGGAAAAGAACACAGAGAAAAAGTTGAGAGTGTCAGAGATAAATGTTGCCTACTTCCTTTTTCCCAGGACTGTCACTACCTTTAGTTACCCTTTTGTTGTGATATTTTTATTTATGTCTGACTCTATGACCCATTTGGGATCTTCTTTGCAAAAATATTGGAGGGTTTTGCCATTTCTTTCTCCACTTCATTTTACATTTGAGGAAACTGAGGCAAACAGGGATAGGTGGCATAAGGGTCTAAAGCTGTATTTGAAATCACAAAGATGAGTCTTCCTGACTCCAGGACCAGGGCTCTCTCCATTGCACCACTTAGTTGCCCCTTTAGTTTCTTATTATTGTCAAATAATAGCCTTTTTTTTTCTCTCCTCTTTTCTAAAGTCAGGTCAACTGTTTAGATTCAATTGAACAAGTAATTCAATTAAAAAACAAACAAACAAAAAAAACAACTCATCAATGGAACTTGGGCTTCCATTCCAAATGACCAGATGTATTGTGTAAAGAGTTAGATATCTTCTAGCCCTGAGCTGGCTTATGAAGTACTTATGTTTTTGTTTTTACTTTCCATCATTGGGTTTCCTTTGTTTGATTGTTAGTGTATGCTTTATATATTTTATTTAATTTCTAGTATTCCTGTGTATATTTGTTATGTCTTCAAGTTTTTTACACTGTATATATGTGTGCATCAACACTCTATTTTAAATTGTAAGTTTATAGAGCAGAAACATTGTATCTACTTAAAGTTCTTAATATTATAATCAGTAGAGAATAATACACAGGTGGATTCCTAATGAATGTTTTCCAAAAATGAGCTAAAAGGAAGCTTTATTCCATTTGATTTGAATGCTTTTCAAAAGCAAAAGCATTTAGAGACCTAAGAAAAATGATTGATAACATTTTGGTTTTAGAAACAGTGAAAGAAATCTGTGAAATGCTATTGTTTTTCTACTACAAATGGAATTATGGGTTTTGTTAAGGGAATGAAGAGGAAGCTGGAGCTATTAAAAGATGCTTAATAGTTCACATTTTGAAAAGAGTAGAACTCATGTATGTGAATGAGTTTGGAGTCACATTTGCAAAACTGAGACTTTTTACCTATCTACTCTCTTTATTCTTTATAATATAGCAGATTTAATGCACCAATAGGGCAACCATTATTTTTCTTTGTCAAAATGCTAATAAAGTAATCCCATTTCCTTTTTTTGTGACCATCAGATGTATTCAATTCTTCACTTCAAGTAAAAGCTAAACACAACAGAGCTATCTGAATACTATAAAAGCTAGTCCCCAACATGAGCAAAAGGGAAAGTTCAACAGTTCTTTTATAATTTGAAGCACTATAGATAAGCCACATGATTCGAAGGCCAAAAATTTGACATTGAAGATAAAGCCATTCAACTTGTTTGTCTACACTGGACAAATCAATCAGTCAACTCTCCCATCTCTTTGCTTTGCTTTGATTGGCAGATGTAGTCATATGAATGTAGAATTTTTCACTGGGAAAAAAACAGCAGAATGGGGATTCAGCTATAACTACAAAGAAAACTCTTTATGCAATCCTATATTCCTTATGGATTTACTAAAGATACTGCTACACATAAGCCCATGAGACTTAATTTACTAGATTCACTAAAATTTTCTGACTGGGTATGATTTTGAGACTTTGAAAATTCACCCTGAAAATATACGGATGGAAGGTTAAGTTTAAACCAAAAAGGAGACTTGTATATTTTAAGTCCAGATCTCGAATGAGAAGAGGAAGGAAGTATATCTAAAATAATCCTTTGCATAAGAAAATGTAAACTTTCATATGAGAGGTCTGAAGTCTCAGTTATAAAATTAGCCTATGGCAATACATATATAAATTCTTTCAAATGAGTATATATTTGGCTGTCTCCTTCAGTTTTTAGTTAGCTTGTTTTTTTCAAGAGAGTTAATATAACATTGAGTCAAATGGGAAAGAAAAAAAATTATCAATTGATATGTTAGAAAACAATTCCTACAATCATAAATGGACTGGCAGTTCATAAATCTTTATCATTAAAACCTAGAGAAAAATATTCTCACTTGTGAAGATTAAATTTATGATTGATAAGATGATTTATACCTGCTTTTTATTATTATTAGATAAGTTTTAAAATAAAGCATAATTTATAAATATTGCATTATTTTTCTTTCATTGCTTTTGTACCTATAAAATTACCATTTAATTTTAAAAGAATAATCTCATTTTGAAAAATATTTAAAAGAGTACAGTGAAACTTGTAAGATTGAAGAGCATTTACATAGCTATTGTAAACTATAACTCTCACATACTAAAATATATTTCTTAGAAGACTAAATCTCAGAATAATGCCTAACATGTTTTTTCTCTCAATTTAGCAGCAAAGAGGAATCAGAAATATTAGAGGAGAATAACTGTAATAATTCAAGGACTACAGGTACCATTTCTTTTTAATTCCTAACAAAAAATCTATTTCTTATAGTTATAACCTATAGCGGGAGAAAAATTCTTACACAGGTATAATTATACTCACTTTTCAGATACCTCTCTCCCAACAATCATTTGTTCTCATGAGGATAAGGAAGACATGGAAGCCAGTAGTCAAAATGTAAAAGATGTAAACAGGGAATATGATGAACACAGCAAAAAAGAATTAGAACTGATGGTAAGTAGTCTGGTTGCCACAGTATTAGAGGCTATGAAACCATTTATGCTTCAAAGATGGCAAAATGTCTCCTTTTCATTAGCACTGACTAATGTAATTTACAAATGTGAAAACATGGTCTGTGCTGTCATTGCATCTCTATCTTGATCAAAAAGACACTTTGATTTCATTAAGTTGCTTTCATTCTTTGTAGCCTTAAAAGTAATGACTTTTATTTCTTATCTCTTTTCCAATGACTCTAAATAATAGTTTTTAGGAATTATATTGTAGCCCAATACTGATATCTATTCCTAAACATCCTGACAAGTATAAATTCTTCCCTTGTGAAAATGAAGGGGTTGAATGAGATACTCTCTGTAGAATCCCTTCAAGCTCTAACAACCTAGAATTCTTTTAGTTTCATGGTATTCCTTTATTCCTTTATTTACTTTTTCCTTCATGATTCTGCCAATGGTTTACATGGCTGCAAGTACTGAATTGCCCAGCAGGAACAAGAGAGCCTTTTGCTATAATTTTTAAATAAGAAAAAAATTCTATAGCATTCAATTTAGTATTAAATTTTATCATAAATTTCACACCCGGTGAACATTCAATCCATTTAGATTTTTTTTTTTTGATGCTTTAACTTAACGTTTTTCATCCCAAAGGGAGAAATAGCAGTAAATGAGTCACATAATGCAATTTATCCTTACCAGGGTCTAGTTTGAGCTCAGAGCTTTGGAATACATGGATTCATAATAATCTAAGATTAAAATGACTTTTGCCTCTTCAAGTGTCAGTGCTAAAGCAGGAAAGAAATAGAGCTCATCTCTTCCCCCTTCCCCCGCATTGCACTACCTTTTCTAGAGTGATATGGAGGATGCATCACAAAAGTATGCAATTTACTTTGCTCCAACTTTAAGTAACTACAAAGTTGTCACCCATTGTGAGAATTCTCACCAGCTGAAAGTTAACATTGCCATTTTTTTCAAACCACAGAATATAATGAAAGGACCCTGGAAAATCACATACTCCACCAATGCACCTCATTACAATGAGCAGGCTCAAATATAAAAGTTTGTTTAGAAGTCACTGAGATTGTACGTCCAATAAATGAACAGGGACCGGTAATTTAGATGCTAATTTGCACCATGCCGATGTTAATGCATAAAACAATGAAGCTCTATAATAGATGGAAATACAACCAAATCTGTGAAACCCACAGGCATTGGCTTGCAAGACAGCTGTGCAGTTGACAAGTAACATGAGCCTTATGTGAGAAGAAGGGGAAATCGTAAGATTTGCATATAATTATTGAGATCATGCAAATGTCAGTTATGAGGAGAAAAAAAAACACAGGCATCTCACTGTTAAATCCTGACAGTTGGCATCACTGAAGAGCTCAAATACATTTGAGTACCAGTTGGCAGAGGGTCATTAAAACAGAATTTGCGGAGACATTAACTCCCTCACTTTTCTTTGAGTGACGTTTTGCTATTAATAGTTTGCAGAGGCTTTGCAGAAAACATATTAATAAGAGAAACTGTAATGGGGGCACCTACAGCAAGTGTAAATGTAGCAAGGGGCACCCAGGAAGCTACTCTCTAATTGATTAGCATGGAGCTATCAATGTGTATATCCTAAGTGAGGAGAGAGAGCAATGACAAGTAAGAACAGTTGAATAATATAATGTGATATTTGGAGTCTGGGAAGGAGAGTGATTAGTTTTTGGCTTTTTCCTTAGTAATCTCATCCCCAAATCATACTTTAGCAGGATTCCCCCCCAAAAAAAAACCATCCTGCTTTGAAGCCTGAAAGAAAACCATAAATAAAATGAGGTAATGGGACTGTCCCTGGGACTTATTAGCTGGGCAAATGAAACCTACTTAATTCATTGTGCATATTTTCAAAAGCTCTCTTGGTCATTATTTTCTTCTTTTTTTTTCCCCCAAAGCTAAATCAGTACTCAATAAGAACTAGAAGTCCTTCTACCAGAGATGAAAGTTCATTTGCAACAGAGTCGGTTAATTTTTCAAATACAGCTGAAGAATTTGAGAATCAGCAAACCCTTGGTGAGATAAGCAGAGACTTGCTCAGGAGGCCTTTGTCTCCCAGTTCATCAACAGAAAATCCCTTAAGGGGAGAATTATACAGCAACCCAAAGTGTTCCTTGAGAAATGAAGTTAGTCACCAACTGGCAGAGGAACTTCCTTCAGGTCTAGCAAACAGCAGCAAACCATCACTGAAGTACACTGATAGTGGTGAGACTTCTCCATTACTTGGAAGTCTCCTTGTAAGGCGACAGGATGAACATTCTTCTTTTCCGGATGAATCAGAAAGGCAAGGAATAAAATGGGTGGATATTTCAAAAAGTAAAAGTGAGGGTACAATGGGAAATGAGATGGTGGAGAGATCATTTACCAGCCAGGGGAATGCTCATACCTACAAAAAGTCCCATGAAATGACAATGGAAACAGTTTCTTCCCAGGATGACAAATTATTGCCATTAAGTACCGGAGGCATGGAAGTACTGGATGATAATGCCAATCCAGCAGAAGAGGGTCACAAACTGCAAACATCTAGTCCAACTGCATATTTGCCCTTGGCAAGCAATGATGATCAAGTCAAAGAAAGAGAAAGAACTAAGATGATTGAAGCCGAAGACTGGGAATGTCCAACAAGAGAGTCTCTTGCTTATATACCTGCCCGTATGAATGCTTCTAAAGAATGCCCTGTTACAGGAATGAGAGCTTCTAGGAAAGGGTATGGGAACATTAAAGAAAAGGAGGAACAAAGAATCAAGTTTGGCATTAATGAAAGGCAAAATGAAAATGTGCTGTCCATCTCAACAGACCAAGAGAGAAGAGGGCATCCAGAAATAGGTGTTAACATGAGTCAAGCTAGTAATAATTCCTTTCATGACTCTCAGAGCAAAGCAAATGAGATCTCTGCTAGCTCCTGTGACTTGGCAACCAGAGTTGCTAGATCAAATTCTCTCAGAACTGATTTAGCTAGCCCCAAAGATGTGTTTACAGCCCAAAGGAGTGATCTAGTGAATTCAGAAGGCATCACTCCAGAAAGAATGCATGGCCAAGTTTGCTCACCAGAAAATGGAAATGGCTTGCAAATCAATCAGCATCTTCCCCAGGTTCAAAGAGATAGGAATATTCCTGATGATCAGAATAAGATTGCATGTGGAAATCATAGTTGGAACATTCTGGAAAGTCAGGTAGGTTTAAGAGAGAGTAAGACAAATAGAACAGAACAGATCAAGGAGCAAGCAGATGGTGAAGACAAGTGGGAAATAAGAGATAATACAAGGAACCTGAATGTTACTCCTACAGAAGAATTGTTTACCTGCCAAGAAACAGTGAGATGTGAACTGTCTTCTGTAGCTGATCATAGTATTACTGAGAAAGCAGAAGCAGGTACAGCTTATATAATTAAGACAACATCAGAAAGTACTCTAGAAAGCATGTCTGCTAGAGAAAAAGCAATAATTGCTAAGCTACCTCAAGAGACTTCTCTAAGTGACAGGCCCACTGAGGAAAGGGAAACAGCGTTTGATCCACATGAAGGGAGAAATGATGATTCACATTATACCCTTTGTCATCGGGATTCAGTGGATGTAATCTATGACATTGACTTTGAAAAGAAATCACATTTAGGTATTTATAATGTACACATAGATGAAACACGAAAGGAAGAAACTATGTCTCAGTGCAATCCTGGGGAAATACTTGACAGGGCAGAGCATGGCATTAGAAATATTGCAATTGTAGGAGAATCTCGGCAGGTCACTCCTGAGAATGGAAAAGCAAGCTCAGAACCGGATTTCTATTCAGCACAGTTAGCTACTGTTCCAAAAATTTTGAAGAAAAATATATACGATGCAGAGGCCCAAGGACCCCCTCAGAAGAATGATGATTTGGTTGCTGTTGCTCATCAAAGCTTCAATTTTGAAAGAAGCACACGTCCTCAAAATGGCACTCCTGTTTCCATTTGTCCTAATAAAGCTCAATACAGTGAGGAAGCATTCACTACAGAGTATCCAGTGGCTGCCATGCCAATCAAGTCCATTTCTACTACATCAGAGTTCAAACGTGACCCCTACAGTGAAGTCCAGTATATTGAGAAAAAACAATATACTGGGCCTGTACCTCAAGCATATAACAAGAGTTCAGGCATATTGACTTCCAGGGATGGGAGAGAAAGGTTCTTACATGAAAGTTCCCAACCCGTAGAAAATAACATGGAGAAGTCTATAGGGCCAATGATCTTAATCAGTGAGCCGGTCGAGGAGGTAGAAGAGACAAGTTGTGAAACAGCTGAGTTAATAAGCTATGGACAAGAATTAGCCTCCCCAGGTTTCAAGCCAGATAACAGGTCTGACTCCTCCAATCTCCCTGTCCAGGACAACCAAACTCTGGCCAGTGAGTCTCTGCTTTCAAACTACAGCTCTAAAATACCCTATTTCCTCTTGTTCATTCTGTTTCTCCTAACAACCTACTATTTTGACTTAATGATTGGCTTGGTCTTCTACCTTTTTTCTTTGTACTGGCTATCTTGGGAAGGAGGGCGACCTCAAGAACCTGTCAAAAAGAAGTAATTGCACAGATTTTATTATTCACTTAAAGTTTAAGCTATTATGCCCCAAACATTTTGATTGTTAAAAGAGAATATTCATTGTTCAAAGAACCAGTACAGTTTTTCTCTTGAAGGATCGGTTTTAAAAGGAATGCGTATGAAGTTCACTCCTTCATATAAATAATTATTCTATATAGGACCATTATGTTTGGATCATTAAATACCTATATGAATATGAGATCTGAAGCACGTCAAGTTAAAATTAGGTACAGCTGTTGCTCCTTAGCAGGCTATGAAGATGCAATGCTTCATGTCTCCTCACTACTTAAAGTGCCATTTTCTTGCATTCATTTCTTTTACAATAAAGCCTCAACCCCTTCTCCCACCAAGGCTTTACAAAATAGTTTAAGAAATATTTAAAACATAGCCAATGGTGGGAGGACTTTTAAAGCCCCTCAGTACTGGCCATATAATTTTTGCATTTCCCACATGTGTTGGTATTATTTCCCAGAAATTATTTACTGGGAGAGTAAATAGTTCTTTTCATTTCCATTTCATTGTTTAAGGACATTATCTGCATATTGGGAAATAGAGCTCAAGCACCATAAACACAAGTTTGTACATGTCAAATTTTGGCAAGATAAAAGTAGGAACTTCCATACCACAAAGCTAATAAAGATTGGAACAATGGATAGCTTAAAACTCAATTCCACAAAACTTTTTTGGGTGAATGTTTTTCCTATATTTTTTTAAAAACATTGTAAAGTAGATTGTAGCACAACTGAACAATTTCATTGACAAGATTTTATTTGAGATAGAAAATTTGAATTAATTTTTTCACAAGCATTGCTTTGGAAAGCCTTTGTATCTATGAAGCATACAGCATTAAATAATAATTAAAAAAAAGAACTGGTACTTGATACATTTAGATGTGATTTCTTTTCTTTAAACAAACAAAAAAGGTAAAACTAAGATTTTAATTTATTTTCATTTTAAACATTAAAAATTTCCAAAAGCAAATCAACATCTTTCTATGCACAAAAACTCAACAGCTAAAGACTAGTCACAGTCATAACTTCCAACTTATTAGCTTGTTAAAGGTGATAAAACATTTTAAAGTTGATAATAATCAATTGTAAGAACGTACTCAACAAGAAATAAACTTCTGATATAAAGGTAACTGGCAGCATCTATTATTACATATAGTTAATTTTATGGAATAGTTGGAATTGATCACTTTATCAACTGGAAATAACATTAAAATTTTGATGGTATGTTTTACTTTGGACACTCTTTGGAGCCTCTCCCAACTGACAAACTTAGTGAATATTTGAGCTTATTTAGTTACTTCTAGAGCCCATGAAAGAGACTCCATATCAGTCATTTTATCTATTGCACTTTTTTCATCTCTTTATCTCAGAGAAAAGGATTGAGTATCTAATTCATCCTCAGAGATAATAGCAACATACCTCATTTCATGAAAATGATAAAGTAAAGATCACGAGTTGTACATAAAGCTATATTAAGAAATATTTCTTAAACTTAATTTTCTATATCATAATGAAAACTCTGGATGCATTGTATAAAGAGAAAATTATAATAAATTTTGTTTTAGCTAATTCTCATGCAATAGGAGAATATATTTTTCTCTCTTCATATTAGATAATTTCAGATACCTTACTTGTTCCAGATTATATGATTCCATACATCTCAAATGCTATTCAGACTAAATGACTGACATTAGCTTTTTAGACTAACATATATAAACATCCTGAGATAGACTGGGGCAAATATTTGATTTTTTGAGCTAGTATATTTTCATTTAAATACAAATGGAATACTGTAGGCAATATCTAGAATATTATCTCTAAAACTGCTAGGTTGATAATTTTGTTGACAGGTTTATACAAAGTTTGGAGAAACAGTGTAGTTAATAATAGCATTTCTTCAGGTCTTAATGATATGATTTTTGCATTCTACCTTTAAGGGTTTTAGTGAATATGTCATATCTTATTATTGCAAAACAAAACACTATATTGCTTTATTGAACATAGGTGCCTGGACTACAATTATGCATTTAAAAGAACAAACTTTAGTGCCTATATTTGATTTTTAATAACATTTACTTTCAAAATTATCTCAATATTTATTTGTAGTATGATATTAGCAACCTCTTTAGGATGGAAAAATATTCAGTTGTATATTTATCTGAGTGCAGTAAAAAAAATGGTCCCAGGTTTAGACACTGATTTTCCCCACTATTACTTACGGAGCAATTTTTATATAAAGAATGAAATAAAATTATAACCCCTTGGGGAAATCTTGATAGGTAGGTAGAAAGATAGATTTAGGCAAGTCTGTTTTGGTCGCACCACTATATTGAATAGGAAAATGGCATGTAGTGATACTAGCAGATCTTCACTTATCCAAGATCCAAGATCTATCCCTGAATTAATATGGCAGGTGTAATCTTTACAAGTATCATTGCCATCAATATCCATCCCTATACATTTGTTGAGTACCCAAAGGGTGTGTGGCACTGTAGTAAGCAAAGTGAAGTGAATCACATGTCTACTGTCTGAATTGTATAAGAAATATGAATTGTTAAAGCTTCATATTCCATCTTGCCCAGTCTGCTGGCTGTAAGTCAGAAAGAAAATTCTAAAATTTAACTAGCAGGATGAGCTACGCCACTAGTAAAAATGATTGGTTTAGAAATTCAAGTTTGTATTAGCCATCCCAAATCTTTTCAGTAGATTCCTTTATTGTAAAAGAAAGCAAGTCCAGTAAGATTATTCCCATCTGTCAGAATTTCAATAGCACAGAGAAAGGACAACCTTATCTCCTTGTTTAGAAGTACTTTTAAGAAATCTTGGGAATGTACAAGAAGGCACCCCTCTTTTCTAAGAGAGTACTATGATCTCACTTGAACAACTCTCTCAAAGAGACAAATGGATTGATTGTTCTACAAATTCTTTTCTTCTTCTTTGAAGAAATCAAGACCTATGTTGGCAAATCCATCATTGTAATCATGTTGAATAGTGTTATCTCCTACTCAGTTATCAGGCTGGCTGACTGGGTCATAGTCCTTACTCTTAAAGAAAATCAAAAATGACTGGAACCAAGAGTCAACTTACCTCAAGGACCAACCCACTCAAGTATTTCCTACAGTGCTTTACTACTTCACTAAATGCTTTACTACAGATCAACATGGTCAATTAAATCTAATGAACATGGGTTTTCCTGATTATAGGAGTCTGTCTCCTATACAATTATTTGTGAAATCAACCATTCTGGACACCGACTTGGTGCATTGAAGGAATTCTGTGTCTCATGTTTAAAGACTGAGTTTAAGACCTTGGTGCTTCTTTTTATACATGGATCATACAAGATATAAGTGGATGGGATTAGTGGACTCTACTACCTTCAGGGGATGGACATCTGCTAAGTGCTAATATGAATGTATTTACAGATAGGGTTTTGTTATTGTTGTTGTTTTTAATGTCATCCTGCTCTGTTACTATGAGACCATATTCTAGTTTTTCCCTATGATTACAAAAGAAGGAGATACTGACCTACTATTACTACAATCTCTCCAGCATGAGAAGAACAAATTTTAAAAGTCAATTTAGGTGGAGTGGTGGAGTGGATAGAGGGCCAAATTTGGAATCAGGAAAACTGGATTCAAGTCATGCCTCTAAAACATATTAGCTGTGTGACTCTTGGACAAGTAATTTAGGATTTCAGGTCTTCAGGAAGCTTCCTAAGACTAAAAGTTACTGAGGTTACAAATATCCAGAATTGACATACCAGGAGATTCCTAACTGAAGAAATCACAGGCCATTTCCCTAATGAATTATTAATATGTACCAGGAGAACACTTTCTCCTCATCTATTTAATATTGGATGGATTGAGCATCTACCATTTCCCCATGAGTCTCCTGAAACTCCTTCCTATTAGTTTATGGTTTTATTTTGGGGAAGATAAATGCTTTTAAGTGTCACAAGATAGACAATTATTGAAACTGTTAAAAATCTTAAAAGGCCCATCATCCTAAGTTCAGCATTTTGCTTGAAAGCTTCATTTCATTTTTTCAAAGAAGAAAAAATAAAACATATGACATTTCAACAATGAAAAATTCTCATACTTCTTTCAATGCATTCACCTCTGATTGCTATACTCATGGAAGGAATCAGTGGCATGGATAATCCACAAGAGTAGACAATTCTAAAAAAAAATTATATTTGACGTTGTTGTCCATGATCTAATTGGTTTTGACCATCGATTTAGACTTCTGATGGTGTTTAATTAGCCTATTTTAAAAATGAATTTGCCATTTAAAATCTTGCTCAGCTACACATATTGAAGTTATACTCCCCTGCTCCTTAATTCAAATCCTGTAGCAAAAGTAGACTAACAGATCTCCTTGTTCCCAGAATAGCCCATGTTTATTTCTTCCTTAGTTCTCTTTTTCATGTTATTCCCTTTATCTGAAACCTTCTTATCTTTTTTTCTATCTAAATTTTAGTCATTTTTCAATGTCAATTCCAATTACACTTCTTCACAAAACCTTTCTTAACAGTACTCTAACCCACATTGATTTCTCCTTTCCATGAAATCTTATAGTAGTTGCTGTTAGAAATACTTATTTGGAAACAATTATGTACTCTTTGTATAGTTATTATTTATGTTATCTTATTTTCCACAGTAAATTGGAAATTCCTAAAGAGCTTCCAAAGGAGGCACAGTGTTGGGTACATATGTAGCAGGTGCTCAATAAAATATTTGTTAAAACTAATTAGCAGGAATATTTTTGATAATGTGAATAATAGTTTAAGAATCCCAATAGAGGGCTCTAAAAGTGAAACAATCTCTGACACCCAATGATCACTGAAGAACACCTCTTGAAGAAAAGAAATCTTGTAGATGTGAGGGGATGATGTGTTGGGAAGTTTAATTTATTTTTAAATTATTGTATAAAATGCACCCAAAATCATTAAATTATTTTAGGAAAATATTGTTTGAAAGGCAGAAAGAGAGAGATATAGATATTGGAACTAGAACTAGAATTTAATTTGAAAATGAACTCCCAAATTGAAGAAACGTCCTCTAACAATACAGATTCATTTCTTCACAATAATTGCTACTTTAGTTTGCTGCCTGAAGCCCTAAAAGGTTAGTGACTTGTCCAGATAGGCATAGCCAATATGTATCAGTGGTAAGAGTTGAACGATATTTTCATGGCTTCCAGGATATCCCTCTATGCCCTATTCTCCTTTCCCCCTCTTTTCTCCAATCATTCTTTAGGAGAAAGGTGACCAAAGTAAAAGTGAAAAGATAATTGGGATACACTAATAAAAGTGCCATGGGCTACTGGGTGTGGGGAAAAGGGAAATGCTTCCATCCTTCTGTTCCTCTTAAATATGAAGCAGCTTTTCTTTCTCTTCAACATTCCCAAAGCAGCCACATCCCCTTCATATGCTACAACACACAGATTGCAAATTAGAAGAATAATTCCTTAATTTAGTAGTTAATGTGGAAGTTGATGGTACAAGGAAATGTTTTTAGATGAAGTAGCTCATTAGCTTTAAAAGCACCAACCATCACAAGGTTTAAAGTGCAAGAAATTCAATCCCAGCAACTGCCGTTATGACCTTTGAGACTGGCTGATCTGGTCAATTTACACCTGTGCTGTATGTCAACTTTTAAGGCAAGCAAAAAGAGCCACCAAACAAGGGAAGTAAACTGGATTTCTTTTGCACTGATTATCACACTTGTCCACTTTGACCAGAAATTGTTAAACAAATACAACATCCTAAATGATACAATTAATGCCGATTAAGTAATTAAAAAGACAATTGATTAATGCAAATATGAAATGCATTCAATGCTATGTTTAATGTGTAAAAGGTATTTTAGTTTTAATAGCCTTACTCTAACAGGTTTTGAATTTTATCTTCTCTGTAACTATTTAATCTGTGATGTTTCAAAAGTATTAAATATCTATTAATAAAATTAGTCTTTATTCCCACTTGATTCTATAAAAACTGAAATGATTTCTTTTTATACCTATCTTTAAAGCAACTTTCAAGTAGAAATGGTTCAATGACAAAAAATGCAATGAGCTTCAGAAAATGTCAAGGATATCTGACACTGGTCTCATTGTTGTAACACATGTCTTTTTCATTATGATATTCATTAATATGGCATATTGGTTAATATGGCTCCAGGTAGAAATAAATTTAAAATTTTCTCAAGACACTTTATAAGATAGATCATTAAATAACAGAAAGAGACATATGCTGAGGGAAAGGAAGGAGATGGGTTTATTTCTTTATGATGCTACACAACTCCTCTTTTTTAATAGTTAACCAATGTATAAATACTTATTTAATATTTACTACATGCCAGTCACTGTACTAAAGATACAAAAAAAGGCCAAAATCCTTCCCTCAAGGACCTCACATTCTAATGGGGGAGACAATATGTATATATATGTAAACAAGAGATATAGAAAATAGATGGACAACAATCTCTAAGTAAAGTCACTTTTTCTTCACTGCTGTTTATTTTCCTGGAATGCTTCCTCTGTTTTTTCCCCCTATGATGTTGTTTAGGGATTAATGTTCTATTTTCAAAAAGCTGGTGATTCTTACCCTGTTTTCTGCTTTTTCCTGTTTCCTGAGAGCTCCCTTGCTCTCCTACATGTCTTCCACTGCCAGACAAAGACACCAAGGATATTAGTTCTTCTTTAATATTGAAGAAAAAACACCATCAGGCTGGAGGGCAGGAGATCTGGGTTCTATCCTTCATTTATTGGCTCCCTCATTGGCTTTATTGGATGAATCACTTCAAACTTATCAGCCCTCAGTTTCTCCATGTTTAAAATGGGAAGTAAGTAATCTGGTAAGAGTAATATTAAACAAGACTTTGTGGTTTTGAAATCTTCTTCAGTCAGTTGGTTAACTTTGTAAAGAATAGAAGAAATTGTTTTTCATGAGTCTTCATGGAGGGTGGGGAAAGGAAGGGTTAGACCAGATTTAAGGTCTAATAGTGTGGTGGAAGGAACCCTAAATTTGTAATCAAAGGATCTGGGTCTGAGACTTGGCCTTGCTATTTAATAGTTTGATAAACCTAGGAAAGGCACTTAATTTGTTTTAGCCTCAGTTTCTTCATCTTGAAAATAAGGGGAATGGACTAGCCCAATTTCTAAGGTCTTTTTCTATTCTAAACTTAATACGCAAGGGCTTGATATTCATTGTAATAGATTGAAAAATCCTTGCTCTTAACCACTTAAATCACCCAGGATCTGCTTTTAGCGATTTTACATAGGGTGATTTCAGAAAAGTGTTTATAAAAAAATTTTTGGTTAACCAAAGAACATTTGTGAAAACATCACAAAGCAAAATCCCATTTTATAGCTATCTAATAAAATTAAATTAAAGCACAGCTTCTACTCAGTAAACACCTCTTTGTATATAATAAACTACTTTTGTGAATATAATTCAAGAACTGTCTTTTCCTTTCATCATTTATGTGACACTTTTACATTTTATAATGTGAAATTAGCTTCTACATGCTAATTAAAAAAAGTTAAGGAGAAGATATTCACAAAAAAATCAGGTTTTCTGAGTTCATACCCAGAGCAGGAAATATTTGAGACAACTCTTTCCAAGTTGGAAAGGCAGCTAGGATCTCTAAAATAAGGGAATGAAAACCAAAGTTTTTCACAAAATAGTTCTTTGGAAATCCTTACAAAGTCTCCTAATCAGAGGAGACATGACTTGGGGAACACTTAAACCAGATAGTTCTAGAAAGGACTGAGGTCTGAGTCCCAGGTTTCACTCAACCAACTCCAATTCATAGGTCACACCAGAGTTCACACCCCATAAACCCTGTTTTTACAGGCTTCTCTCCTGTCACTTCCTTGACCCTTCTACCCTTCTACCTCCCTTCCAGATATCATTCAATTCTAGTTCACTGGTACACCTGTCACACTGTATGAAATAAAACTGACAGTCTGACCTTTCAAAAGCAAAGCATCTAGTTTCAGCCCAAGTCTTTTGGAATTAGGCAGAATTATCGACAACTACTTCTGACATTATGTATATGTTTGTGGAAGAATGAAGAAGGAGGCAGAAAGAAAGCAAGCAAGCTAGAAGGGTGAAATATATACAGTTTTATCCTTAATTTTAAAATATAGTGTGTGTATTTGTTCTTATACTTAGTATCATTCTTGATACATATTAGGTCCTTGACATATGTACTTGTTACATGGTAGTATATTTTATATTAATATACTTACATAGAACTTACTATATACATTCATACAGAATCATGTATTTTGAATTGGAAGGGATCTTAGAGACAATCTAGTTCAACCCCTTTATTTATTATTCAAATGAAGAACCTGAGATCTCTTGCCCATGATCACCGTCTACTTGCCTATGATAGCAAATGGTACAAAGATGCAAATGCAAATGGACTTAAGCCTGGATTTCAATTCCAGATCCACCACTTTCCCTACCAAACCATATTTTTAAAGTGTTTTTCTTTTTCTTGATTTTCTCACTCTGTATTTGAATCAAGATTCTCTAACTGAAAATCCAGTGCTCATCTCAACCATACCTACCATTACTTAAAGAAACAGGTTTTTCTTGGGCATGGGCATCTATCACACTGGCACTTCATAACCTCTCTATACCTTCTTAGCTAACACCCTATGGTTGAAAATTGTTAATTGTGGCTGAAAAAAAGATATCATCTGGTAGTCAAACTTTATCACATATATCACATTTGTCTTATATCAAACTTTAGCACTATATCAGATATCTAATATGTGTCAAGATTGAAGCTAAGTTCAGGAATACATACACACACATACACACACACACATTTTCAAATTGAATTTCAGAGTGATCACACTAAATCTGCTAATGGATGCCAATGGTGCATATTGTCAGAGATACCTTCAAAGTCTTTCTGGTGTGGTAGGATAGATCCCCTTTGAAACGATTTGTTGGTAATCTAATAACTTGCTCATGCCTACCATGAACTTCACCATTAACCTCTTAATGGCTCTCAATTCTATTTTTACAGAGACTCTAATATTCCATATTATCCATGACTTACAACTATACAGTAGAATGTATTCAAAGGAGAAAAGTTCCTAAATGGGTAGTAACAGATTTTAGATTAATACTTTAACTTAGAAGAATTATTTACCAGCTTAAGATCCTGGACTTCAGGTATGTTTCTATAGAAAATTAGAAATTACATTTCTATCAAATTCTGTCTCTACAAAATACTGAAATGACATTTTAATAAAAATACAGAAGGTGGACTATGATTAAGGAAATTCTAGGCTGTAAAATAAGCATGTCTTGCAGAATTCATATACATTCTCCCTTACTCTCAATGACTCATAGTAAGAGTGAATTTTAAACTTAAGGGAACTTCAATAATATTAACAAATGGTCTTAGTAGAAGATAACAAATTAATTAATTTGCTAATTCTCTCTGTTTATTGGCATTAGTCCAAGCTTCTCTGTGAGAATAGAATTCATTTTTCTTTTATAAACTTCATACAATACAGAGTTTGATTCTATCAGTGGGAATCAGGTAAATGGATTGTTTTTTCCAAGGTTGCAAGGACAATATTTTCTAAATTTTTGGGGGGGTTTATGATTCCACAATGGCCTGAAAAGCAACTGTACCATTTACTGACAGGATCAAAACCTATAATGACATTACTGCTAGGAATGTTCTTTTGGAGTAGTTGCTATTTCTCTGATGCTAATATGAGAGAAAATGAATGTTAATAGTAAAATATAATAATAAGTAGCAAAACAAAGCTGGGAAAAATTAAAAGAAGGATCTAGACTTTCCAAATATGACACCAATTCCTCTGCCCTGAACCATCCTTCCTTCTTATGGTCTTTATTACTTTTTTTTCTTTTTGAGACATTTTCAGGTTTCTAAAATCAAAAACTAAATTCCAATACCTTTATAATATTATAAGTCTTGGTCAAAATTGAATATAGATCTTCCAGAAGATGTTAGTTCACATAACAGAAGAGGAGTTTAAAGTATTAAAATTATGGGATTTATCAAAGGATTTTAATTGACTCTCATTCTAAAAACATAGGGCAACAGTCTTATTCTAATAACTCATTATAAGGTGGATATAGGCTCAGGCTCTCAAAAGCTATGCCAGTGAAGGACATATTCTGACAAGTCCCATCTAACTAGAAAAGGATCAGACCAATAATGGATAAATGCTTGTTATCTAAAGATCAGCAAAGGTAGGTTTATACAATCTCATCTCTAGGTTCACAGCAGGGTAATGACTTTTTGGGGCCAAGAAACTCTCCAAACATACATATTGCCACACAAATGAAATCAACATATCCTTAAAATACTGAAATATAGCTATATATAAGATAATATATGTGTATGAGTATATATATATATATATGTGTGTGTGTGTGTATACATACATATATATATATATATATAAAGAGATGAGGTGCAATATATACTTATGTATTCACACATAGAGACAGTCAGAGAGATAAAGAGAGATAGACAGACAGAATTTATCTAGAAATTCTTAGGATTCTAGGGATTCTGAATATTTGTTAATGTCATTGCCCCTGTGACAGTCTAGTGAAGTTCTTGGATGGTTTTATAGAATAATGTTTTTAAATAATTGAAGGAAATGCTAAATGCTAACTAGTTATGGAAAAAAAAGATTTTTCTCCTTTCAATTTCCTATATCCTCTGCATTCTTGAATCCCAGGTTAAGAATGCCTAATCATTATGTATCTATTTAAAACATGTAGATATCATTCATCTTCCCCTAAAGTCTTACTCCAATGTTTCTTCACAGCATAGAATTGAGCTTAGGTTTTTTCTAAGATCTTTTCATAGATTGCAAACTTGGGCTGATCTAACGAACCTGGGAAAGCTTTGACTACAGACTGAATTAGTCCTTCCAAGGACCACTTTTGGTAAGTTTAGACAATCTTAGCATTAGAGAATTAGTAACCAGGGGGACTTAGGTGATGCAGTGGATAGAGCACCAGCCCTGAAATCAGGAAGACCTGAGTTCAAATCTGGTCTCAGACACTTAACATTCCCTAGCTGTGTGACTCTGGGCAAGTCACTTAACCTCAATTGCCTCAGCAAAAAGAAAAAAAAAAAGAATTAGTAATCAGGTGAGCTTTTCAGGGAAAGGGGGAATAGGAGTGGGGGAGAGGTAGAAGTCATGGCAAGTCATTAAAGTATTTATTAAGGCATTGAGGCATGTGATGTAGGTTGTAAGGAGTTAGGTTGCCATGGGAGGTTTAGGTTCCCCCTCCTTGAATATCTTTAAGTAGAAATTAAATGATCACTTTTCTGGTATGTTACAATTAAGATTCTTTGGAATAAAAGGATAGACTAGAAATCCCTTCCAATTTTGTAATTCTGTGATTCTATGAGTACTTATAAGGATGAAATCATGGGCATTTGAACAAGTATTAATATATATATATATTATATATACATATATAAATATGTTTTCTTTCTTCCTTTCATTCCTTCCTTCTTTCCTTTCTTCCTTCCTTTCATCACTTAATTGGATCTATTATTTTTTGTTGTAGGCAACTGTTTTTTCCCCTGAGGCAATTGGAGTTAAGTGACTTGCCCAGGGTCACACAGCTAGGAAGTGTCTGAGATCAGATTTGAACTCAGGTCCTCCTGATTTCGTGTAGGCAACTGTTGATGAGGAAATCACATTCATCAATGCTTTTTTTTGCAACTTGCAGTCTTAGAAAGTAGTCAATATATGTTATATGCAAGCCTTGAATTTGGGTCATCCTGACTTTAGGCCTGGCTCTCTTTCTGCTACATTGTTATCATCTCATCATCCATGCATATATACAAACAAGTATTCTGCTAAGGATAGCAATGGGAAATAAAAGCATGTACATAGATATGTGTGCATATACATATATACATGTAGACATACAAACATATGTACATATAAAACTATAAGTACATTTATATATATTTATTAATGTCTATTATATATGTATATATGTAAATATGTGTGTTACATGTACTTTTGTGTGTTTATGTATAGCTGTTGAGAGCCTTTAGGGTGAAGTGACTAGAAAAGCAATTTTGGAGTCAAAAAGATCTGATTTCAAATTCTGCCTCTGAATATGTGTATATATATACATACATAAACACACATATAATAATCTAAAACAAATGTGTAATTTGTATATGCTTGTCTATACACCTGTATTTCTTTTTGTCTGGTGTCTAATACAGTATCACATAGGAATCAGTTTTATTCTTATTCTATATTTTTCTTTTCAAAATTACTGACATACATGACATGGTATAAAATCCTACACAAAGAGAAATTGTGAAAAAAATCTTCATTTTAGAGACTTATAGATTGATTTTAGCATAGATAAATAAGGAAATAAAAATAATTAAGTTGCCTTCCTAAAAAAAAAGGATAAAGTTACTTTAGATAATAACATCAGTTATCATTGAACATTTGCCTGATCTGCATTGCAATTTAGAGTCTCCAAAACATGATTAATTTATTGGAAAGTCAAGACATTTTACAACAATCTATTTTATGTTACTTGTGTAACACCTCTGAGTCACACTTTGTAGAATGACTAACCTAACAAGCAACCAATTCTGACAGGTAAAGAAAATCCTTTTGATCCATGCCCAGGGAAAATGCTTAGGACATATTTACTTTTAATTATAGGAAAAGTCATCTTTATGGACTGCCTTATCAAAACATGCTTGAAAAATATATCCCAGGAAATTGACTATGCTTCCTCGGCTACCAAAACAATTCCTATATGGGAATGGGTTGAGTGAAATTGAGATTTTTTTTTAGCATACTGAATAAACATTGAATAGGACCATAAATTTAGAGCTAGAAGGAATCTTAAAGTTTTCTAGTTCAACTCCCTTATTTTTAAGATCTAGATCTGAAACCTAGAGAGGTAAAGTAACTTACTTAATCTTCAAGATATTAACTCTGCAGAGAGAATTTTTTTTTCCAATTTGGATTCTACTATGGTGTGATAGAAGACAGGCAAATGATGAGGGACTAGCTACAAGTTCTATCTTTAAGAACAACAACAACAAAAAAAGAGTATTTTACATCCATACTTTTTGTTGACTCAGACACATAATATCTTTTTCTCTGAGAACATTTGCAGTTAAGGAAGGTGGGAATCTAGGGAAACTTCACTTTAGAAAATAATTCCTTATAATCAATTAGGGAATGACTGAACAAGTTGTGTAATATGAATGTAATGGAATACTACTGTGATATAAGAAATTACAAGCAGACTAATTTCAGAAAAACCTGAAAGACTTACATGAACTGATGCTGAGTAAAGGGAGCAGAACCAGGGGAGAACATTGTACATAGTAATAGCACTATTAACTGTATGATAATCAGCTATGAAAGACTTAGCTCTTCTCAGCAATACAGTAATCCAAGACAATTTTAAAAGACTTGTGATAGAAAATGTTATTCATATCCAGAGAAAGAACTATGGAGACTGAATACAGACTGAATGTAGACTGCAGCATACTATTTTAATTTTTTAAAAAATTTACTTTTTTTGTTTTTTTCTTTCTTGTGTTTTTTGCTTTTTGTTTTGATTCTTCTTTCATAACATGACTAACATGGAGACATGTTTAACATGATTATATATGTATAGCCTATATTGAATTGCTTGCTGTCTTGAGGATAGGGGAGGAAAGGGAGGGAGGGAAAAAATTTGGAACTCAAAATCTTACAAAAATGAAAGTGAAAACTATCTTTACATGTAATTGGAAAAAAAAAACTATTACAAATTAGTGGCTTTGAATTGAATTAAACAAACATTTATCAATTGCTTACTGTGTGCAAAGCATTATTCTAGACATTAAAGAAAAGTTAAGGGGCAGCCAGGTGGCACAGTGGATAGAGCACCAGCCCTGAAGTCAGGAGCATCTGAGTTCAAATCTGGCCTCAGACACTTAACATTCCCTAGCTGTGTGACCCTGGGCAAGTCACTTAACCTCAATTGCCTCAGCAAAAAGCCAAAAAAAAAAAAGAAAGAAAGAAAGAAAAAAGAAAAAAAAAGAAAAGTTAAAAATGAAACTATTCTTGCCCTCATGAAGTTTATATAATACTAGAGATAAAGAGGAGATTCAAAAAGAATGTAAAGTATTAAACACAGAATAATTATAGGGAGGGAAATAATACTTAGAATCAGAAGATTCAGGAAGAAAATACAAGAGATTGCATATAAAATGAGTTTAGGAGAAAGAAAAAGTTCTTGGGATCAGGCTTGACTCAGTCAGAAGCAATAGATACTTTGTAAGGATTTGTAAAGGTAAAAATGAAGGAAGTGTGCTTTTAACCAAATAAGAGGTATGGTTGAAATGAATGTATCACAGAAGGAAATGGGAGATATAGTTCTAGAACCACGTGAATCTGTTTAGTATAATAGATAGACTGATATGTCTTTTGTGTAGATACGATTTTTCTTGCACAACAATGATAAGTTTGGAAATATGTATACATATATTCTATTTGCCAGGTATTTTAACATAATTAACATGTAGTGGATATCCTGCCATCTAGGGTAGGGGTGGGGAGTTGGGGGGGGGGGGGGAATTTGTAACAGAAAGCTATGTAAGGGCTAATTTTGAAGAATTACCCATACATATGTTTTTGCAAATAAAATTTTTTCAAAAGAATATCCACCTAAAATACTCTCTCTTTTCTTCTACCTCCACTCCTCACTCAGGGAATAAAGAAAACAAAATCCCCTGTAATAAATGTGTGCCAAATAAATCATATTCCTAGACTGACCATGTTCTCCCTGCTCCCAATATGTCTCAGTCTGCACTCTGAGTCTTATCACCTCTTTTTCAGGAAACAGGTAGCCTATTTCATCATGACTCCAAAGTTGCTAAAACTTGATTTTCTTCATAATATTGTTGTTACTGTATAGATTGTTCTCTGCATCAGTTTATACAAGTCTTTCCAAGTTTTCTGAAACCATTACCTTTATAATTTTATAGCATAATAGATAATATTTCATCACTTTCCTAAACCATAACTCATTCAGTCATTCCCCAATTGATAGGCATTTTCCCAACCCAGTTTTCAATTTTTTGACACCGCAGAGTTGTCATAAATATTTTTGTATTTAGTTATCCTTTTCTTTAAAAAAAACTCTTTAGGGGTATCGTTGTAATAGGAGTGTTTTTGTCAAAGGGAATACACAATTTAATAGTTTTTTTTTTTTTTTTTTGGCTCACAGTTCTAAATTGTTTTCCAGAACAGTTAGACTACATAACAGCTTCACCAAATAATGCATTGATGTTACATGTTTTCTCATAATTCCTTCAGTATTTGTTATTTTTCTTTTTGTAAACTTTACCAATTGGATGAATGTAAAACAGAATCTCAGCATTATTTTAATTTGCATTTCTTTAATGAGTGATTTTGAGTAACTATTTTCAAATGGCTATTGTCATTTTAGATTTCTTTCTCCAAAAACTGTCTTCATATCCTTTGACTATATATCAATTGGGTAATGACTATTATTCTCATGGATGTGAATCAATCATTCAATTAATAATATTTATTAAAGGATTACTGTGTGCTAGGCACCATGCTAATTGATGAGTAAGTTCTCTATATGTCTAAAAAATGATGCCTTTATCAAAGAAATTTTTGTTATTGTTGCTGTGTTTGATTTACTTAATATTTTCCCCAGTTACATTCAAAATTAAAAAATCTATTTGCTTTTTAAAATGTTTGAGTTCTAGATTCTCTGCCTTATCTGCACCCACAATTAAGAAACCCCATGTGAAGTTATACAAAACATTTCCATAAAAATCAAGTTATCAAAGAAACAGAAAAATATTTTTCTCCTTTATCTTTTTTCTCTTTTGAATTTAGTCACATTGGTTTTATTTATGGAAAAATCTCTTTAATTTTATGTAATCAACATTTTCTGCTTTCATTTATGTCATCCTCTATAGCTCCTGTTTAGTCATGACCTTTTCCTCTATCCCTAGATCTATCAGATAATTTTCCATTCTCTCTCATTGGTTTATGATGTTACCTTTTAGGTGGAGCTTATTTTGGTATACAATATGAGATATTGCTTTTTACTGAGTTTTTGCTGGGCTGCTTTCTGCTTTTTCCAAAACTAATGGGGGAAAGTAACATAAAAGGGAGAAGGAACAAGGAAAGAAGAGACATAGCAAGGGGTACCTGGCACAAGGGTATCTTGTTTAGTAGGGTAGGAATCAGGCAGAGCAGCAAATGAAAACTGGAGTGATCTGAATCAAGTCCAATTTCTGCTGTCTATATAGGAAGGTATTAGAAGAAGTATGGTATTTTTCCCGCTAACCCTCCAAATAGCAGGGAGAGCAAAATATGGGAAATGGTATAATAGAAGGTTGGTTAGCATCGTGGTGATAAGATTAGAAGTGATGGTTTAACCTGAAAAGGGCATTGTATTCCATGAAGTTGTAGCTAGGCAGAACAGCAGATGAAAAGTGGAGAAAACTGGGTTTTGCAGAGCATGAGAAGATGGGAATAATAATAGCTAATTTTCTGTAGTGCTTTAAAGTTTGCAAAATACTTTACAAACATTATTTCATTCGATCTTCATAACCACTTTTGGAAGTAGGTATGTAATCCCTGTTTTACATGTGAGGATACTGAGACAATGATTTATCCAGAGTCCCACAGTTAGGATTTGAGGATATATATGAATTCAGCTCTTTCTGACCGCAAATTCTGCACTCTATCCATTGCATCATCTACACTTCCAAGTGTCTGTGGAATGAAGAAATGGGAATGCTGATTTAATTTGAGTATGACTAATTTGGATGTGAAAAAACTATGAGAAAAGGTAGCAGTGACTCTCTCAAGAGAAGTTGAGATGATCAGAAGTAAATTAGGAGGGGCAGCTAGGTGGGGCAGTGGATAGAACACCAGCCCTGAAGTCAGGAGGACCTGAGTTCAAATCTGATCTCAGACACTTAACATTCCCTAGCTGTGTGACCCTGGGCAAGTCACTTAACCTCAACTGCCTCAGCAAAAAGCAAAAAAAAAAAAGTAAATTAGGAAAAGAAGTCAAAGAAGAGAGAAAATGGGCCAGTTTTACAAGATAAGAATTTGGACAACCACCTCTGATGCTTGAAACTACCTTCTTCCAGGTCTAGTATACTTAAAACACTCTCTCTCACACACACACATACACACAGACACACACACAAAACAATGCTAAATATAATTCAATACCCAGTTAGATAAATGAAAAATTATTTCAATATAATTAAATGAAAATAATAATTTGTTATTAGTATGAGTGAATGAATGAATAAGCATTAAGTGCTTATTATGTTCCCTATGCTGGGGATACAAACACTAGTCAAAAATAGCCCCTGCTTTCAAGGAGTTTAAATTTTAATAGAGGAATATCTAGAAGAGGAATACATTCTACTTCCCCCAAGTATGTTCTGGGGAAAGTAAAATTGCCAGGGAATGAAATTATTCATTGTTCTTCTTGAAAAGAAAATGGCCTATCAAAGGAAAAGGGGAAAAGTAGGAAAGAGTTTGGTGGGAGTGAGATGGCTGAACAGTTGTGATATGGAGTTTTTCTCTATGATATACCCTCCTTGTGGGGTTCAGAGGCCTATGCTAGTATGCCAATCCTCAAGGAAGACAATGGGCAGAATGAATGGTCTTTTTGTTGTCCCTATGACAGTTTTCCTGCTCAGGTTGGTACACTCCAAGAGGTGTTTCTGATGAGTTTAAAACTCCGAGATCAGTAGAACATACCTGTTAAGCCTTGTCAGACACAGCCCTCATTGTGAGGGTGTGGATGGTAGAGACCAAAAGCCTCAGGTAGAAGCTAACATAAACTCTGCTATATGATTCTTTTAACTAGAATTGGCATTTCTGCATATCTACTGTATAATGATAACTGATATTTTTAATAATGACCCTGAGGCACTACAAGGTCCTGAAAGGTTTTCTGAATCATAAAAATAAATCAAATTATATTCAGTATAGTTTTATGAAGTGTTTTTTATTGTAGCTTGTCTTGTTGAAAATTAATAACTCATGTATGTACATATGGTAATTCTCTAATTAATTAGAACACTTAATTCCAATGATCCCATTTGATAACTGGGGGGTTTATCATACTTAACAAAAGATCAAGACTTATAATGTAATACGGATAGAGCTCAGGCCATCTTTTCTATAAAATCACTGAAAAAAGGATGCAAAGCCAGGTTTTATTGCCTAGCATTAGTCTGTCAACTGTGCAGTCCTTAGCACCAGTATTAAAGCTATGGCTTGCATTTGAAGGGATCTCAAAAGTTTCATCTAGATCAACTTGTACCTGAAGCTTGAATCATCTCCACAACATTCCTGTCAATTGACCACCTATCTCTGCTTCTATTTCTCCATTGGTGGAAAACTTTGTGATTCTTGGAGCAGCCTATTCCATTTTTAAAAATCAAAATTAATTAATGATTAGGATATGTTTCCATTACAGTAAGCTAAAATCTCTCTGCCATTGTTTCTACTTCTGCCCTCTGGGGCAAGCAAATAAATATAATTCCTTTTTCGCATTACAATTTTTCAAATCAAATTTGAAGACAGTGATTTTGTTTCCTGAAAATCTTCTCGAGACTATATATACCCCATTCCTTTTAACAAACCTTCATATGGTATGGTTTTGAGTACTCTTATCATCCTGGTCATCCACTTCTGAATATACTTTGCCTCATATTCCTTTGTTATTATTTAGTCATTTTCAGTCATGGTCCAATTCTTCATGATATCATTTTGGAGTTTTCTTGACCCGACCCGCGGGTCTCAAGCTAAGGGTGCCTGAGATCTCGCATCGGCCTGTGAGCCGAAAAGGCTGGGGAGGCTTCAACCTGGGGATGAGCTGTGAAAGGAAAGAATGGAGACCATTCTGTATAAGGGCAGAATAGCTCGTTTATTGAGGCTCAGTACAGGGTTTTTATACATTGTGTATCAAAGTAAATTTTCATATAACAAAGGATGTAACATCCGTTGACCATTTGTCAGGAAATTGAATAAGGGGAGGAATCTTTGTGTATGTGTGACTTCTTGAAGCAGGATGCCTGCTTGACACTTTCTTGAGGTATTTGATCGTATCTTGCTTCCTGGTATGCACTTTTTGGGGGCAGGGGTTTGGTGATGTCTCTAACAGTCTCTTTGTCTCCAACATTTTCTTAGTAAAGATAATGGAGTGGATGGCCATTTTTTTCTTCAGGTCATTTTACAGATAAGGAGGCTGAGGCAGAATTAAGTGATTTGCCCAGGGTCATCCAGCAAGTCAGTGTGTAAAGCCATATTTGAACTCAGGTCTTCCTGCCTCCATATCTGATAGTCTTCATTGTGCCACCTAACTGCCCCTGGACTATTTATAATGAAACACAATGCTCTAGATGACCAAGGCTGATTATGTTCTCTTCATTTTGGATAACATTCTTCTAGGAATATTGAATTAACTTCCTTTGCTGCAGCTTCATAGAGGTAGCTCATGCTGACTCCAGCCAGGTCTTTTGAACTTTTTTTTTTTTTTTTTTTTTGCTTTTTGCTGAGGCACTTGGGGTTAAGTGACTTGCCCAGGGTCACACAGCTAGGGAATGTTAAGTGTCTGAGATCAGATTTGAACTCAGGTCCTCCTGACCTCAGGGCTGGTGCTCTAACCACTGCGCCACCTAGCTGCCCCTCCAGCCAGGTCTTTTACAAAGAATCTGCTTTCTAGCCAAATCTTCTATGCCTGTGTTTTATATACTTTATTTTAAAATGCAAGCATAGGATTTAACACTAGAGATTGTGGGAAAGTGTCTTTCTAATCCCATTTTCTAAATTTAAAACCTAAGTTTATAGAAGTCCAGAAAAAAATTGTGCTTGGATTTTTGCATGAACTACCTTGGTAAAAAGTTAGTAAAATGTGATATTTCTGTATATGTTTGCCAAAAGTGGCAAAGGAGGCTCATGTTTCATTCAAGACATGATTAATTCCTCTCACAAATCAGACCTACTATCTCTCAAGAGTGGCATAAAATACAAAGAGTTACTTTGAAATCTTTATTCATTTTCATAAGAGTCAAGAGGATAATTGTTCAAGGATCACTTTAAATGTTACCAAAAGGCAAAAGACAGCTAGCCAAGGTAGATGGTTAGAGATAAATAGATAGACAAAGAGATATATGTTTACATAGATAAGTATACATTTATATGTTTGTCTGTCGTCTAACTACCTTTCTATCTACTTATCTATCATATCTCTTCCAAATAATGAAAAAGACTTCTTTCAAGTTTAATGGGTATTATTTGGGAATCTTTGTTATGACTTTTATATCATATTTTTACAATGCTATCAGAATTAAGGAGAGAATAAATCAATTGATGTTTTGAATCGGAATGTCCCCTAGACATAAAAAGATATTACCTTATATCAAACAAGTATTGTAGATCTGAGTAACCATTAGGCGTAAATCTCAAAACTAATTATGGTTCTTCAAGTGGAGAGTTTCTTCAAGAGCCACTTTCCCATTTCTGTCAAACATTTGCAGTTCTAGTACAAATACATTTATTTTTTTTCAGAATTAATTCACTAGTATTTAAACTTCAAAGCAGTGTTTGCTTTTCATTGTGAAATAAAGAAAGGTTATGAAGAAGTTTTCAATGCATTTCAGAAAATTTAACTCATTGGCTGCCTGCATTGTTTTGCTAAAATGCTTTTAGACTGGTCATAACAGCAAAGAGCAACAATGAATTTAGGACTGATTAAGCCTAATGGTAAAAAGCATTTTAAAAAATGAACTCTGCTCAAAAAGTTATCAAACAGTGCATACCCTTTGACCCAGCAGTGTTTCTACTGGGCCTATATCCCAAAGAGATTTTAAAGGAGGGAAAGTGACCCACATGTGCAAAAATGTTTGTGGCAGCCCTTTTTGTAGTGGCAAGAAACTGGAAATTGAAAAGATGCCCATCAATTGGAGAATGGCTGAATAAATTATGGTATATGAATGTTATGGAATATTATTGTTCTGTAAGAAATGACCAACAGGAGGATTTCAGAGAGGATTGGAGAGACTTGCATGAACTGATGCTGAGTGAAATCAGCAGAACCAGGAGAATATTATATACAGCAACAAGACTATACGATAATCAATTTTGATGGACATGGTTCTTCAACAATGATGTGATTCAAACCAGTTGTTCTGCAATGAAGATAGTCATATACATCCAGAGAGAGGCCTGTGGGAACTGAGAGTGAACCACCACACAGCATTTTAACGCTTTCTGTGAATATTTCCATGCATTTTGTTTTCCTTCTCAGGTTGTTTTTTTCCTTCTTCTCTTTCTAGATCTGATATTTCTTGTGCAGTAAGATAACTGTATAGATATGTATACATGCATTGTATTTGTCATATAATTTATCCTATTTAGCATGTATTAGATTACCTGTCATCTAGGGGTGGGGGGTGGGGGGAAGGAGTGGAAAAGCTTGGGAAAAAAAAAGTTTTTGCAAAGGTCAATGTTGAAAGGTCACTCATATGTTTTGTAAATAAAAAGCTTTATATAAAAACAAATTTTAAAAAAATGAACTCTGAATTGATTATTGACATGATATGAATGGAATGAGCAGTTATCATAGTATGGAGGGAAGAGTTTTGGATATGAAGTCAAAGAATCAGAATTCAAATCCTAGCTCTGCTATTTACTACTTGTGAGGCCTTACATAAGTCACTTTATCTCTTTGGGACTCAATTTCCTCTCCTCCTCAAAAAAAAAAAAAAAATGAGTTCAGTCAGTCTGGATGACTTGTAAAATTCCTTCCATACCTATTATTGCTATACTTCTTTAAAATCCTATGAACTAAAAAGCAGAACAAAACCTCCCTTCTTTGGTAATGCTAACTTCCCTCCTCCCCCTCTCATCATCTATCCAGCAAATTATTAGCAGTGTTGACTTTTCTGTGTTATCCAGTGGCCAAAGCATGCACACTTAGCCAGGCAAACTCAGGTAGAGATGGTCTGCCACACCTTCTCTCCTGAAGTCATAAATTTTGCTAGTCAAATTTTAATTAGATATAAGCCAAAAACTATCAGAATTACACAAAGACAAGATCTCAACCCAGATCTTCTAAATCATTCATTTATGGACAATATTGCATTGGGTATTATAGTTCTAGGGTATCCTGTAGTCATATTTTGTTGTCCTTCCCAAAAGACTGGAGTGGAGGATTTTTTAAAATTTATTATCTCCTTTCTACTTCTGGCTCTAGGCTATAGAAGAGAATAAAACTCAACTTTTCTTCTAATAAACTTTTCTTCTTTTTCTTTCTCTCCTTCTTCCTTTTCTCCTCCCTTCACAATTGGGGTTAAATGACTTATTCAGACTCATACAGCTAATGTTTTAAGTGGCTGAGCCTGGATTTGAACTCAGATCCTCCTGACATCAGGGTTGGTGCTCTATCCACTGTGCCATCTAGCTGCCCTGTTTTCTTTTTCCTAAATTAGAGAAATCACATTTTACTCCTTACATTTATCAACCAGTTAATAACCAAGAAATGAGTATATAAATATTATTTCTGCATACACATGCTTAAACACACACTGTATTTATACTTCTAACCTGCTATAGAAACTTTGTTTATTGACACCATCTAACTAAAATAATTGCTCCAAATGGTCACTTATAATTTTTGTTTATATTCATCTTCTACATGGAAATGAGGTTATTATTTAGAATTTTCTTGCAAATCCAGTAAAATGTATAAAGTGAGTAATTATAATGGAGTTTTCATAACACATTCTTTTTATGATACTCAAGAATATATCAGTTTAATAAAGTTAAAATGAATGATTTATTCCCCTTTTGGTTCCATGTTATTTGACAATCCAATAGTTCAGTTAAGAGAATGAAGGGGAAAAAATTTCTGAAATCTATTTTCTACTAGCAAACACAGTGAATCAACTTCCACACAAGATCAACATTAAACTTTTTCAAAGGCACATACTAGGTTCAAATCATTATACTGCACAAAGTGCCAATGAATTTTTTGCTGAATAGTAAATCTTAAGAGTATATTACATTAGTGGAAAATTATGATTCTATTTAAAAATGATCAGCAGACTGATTTCAGAAAGGCCTGGAGAGACTTACATGAACTGATGCTGAGTGAAGTAAGCAGAACCAAGAGAACACTGTACACAAGGACAAGAATATGTGATGATTGACTGTGATGAACTTGGCTGTTTTTCAACAGGGAGGTAATTCAGGCCAATTCCAGTAGATTTGTGATGGAGAGCCATCTGTGTTCAGAGAGACAATTGTGGGGACTGAATATGGATCACAACATAGTATTTTCACTTATTTTGTTTGCTTAGTATTTGCTTGCTTGTTTTTATTTCTTTTTCATTTTTTTCCTTTTAGATCTTATTTTTCTTGTGCAGCTTGACAAATATGGAAATATTTAGAAGAATTGTTCATGTTTAACTTATATTGAATTATTTGCTGTTTAAGTAAGGGAGGAGGGGGAGAGGTAAGGAGAAAAATTTAGAATACAAGGTTTTGCAAGAGTAAATGATGAAAACTAACTTTGCAGGTATTTTGAAAAATAAAAAAAAACTATTATAAAAAAGAGTATATCACATTACTCTTATGACAAACTACCTATCAACAGATAAATTATCCTTCAAAACCTAAACATAGAAAAGGAATACCCTGTAATATCAGTGACTCCAACTGGTGTATAGATGAGGAATAAAATTAATTAGACACAATTCTGAATTTGCAATTGGTTTTATGCCCTGCTATTCCAGAATACTTGTTTGGTGTAATTCAGTTTTCTTAGTCAGAACACCATGTGAATTCATAAAATAAAGTAGGAATGCATTTTCTGTGCATGCAGGTTTATTAAGTTTTCGCTAAGCTCTATTTGTGCATATAAAGTGTAAAAATAAGAATGAGGGGGAGGGGAGGAGGGGAAAGAGAAAGGGTAAGGGGAAGACGGGTAGAGGAAGGAGTAGTCAGGGAGAGGGGGAGGAGAGGGAGAGGAAGGAGGAAGAGAAAAAGAAGAAGAAGAAGAAGAAAGAAGAAAGAAGAAAGAAGAAAGAAGGAAGAAGGAAGAAGGAAAAAGGAAGAAAGAAGAAGA
>JAJPUD010000818.1:408332-441062 GCA_023553655.1 Myrmecobius fasciatus
AAAGAAAGAAAGAAAGAAAGAAAGAAAGAAAGAAAGAAAGAAAGAAAAAAAGAAAGAAAGAAAGAAAGAAAAAAAGAAGAAGAAGAAGAGGAAGAAGAAGAAGAAATTATTTGGTGACATTAGATCTTGAATTTCCAAAAATATAATCGTTTCACCAATCTTAAGTTCTAGAACCTAAATTTAGTTCTAACTCCAGACAAAAAGGATCTATATATCTATCAAGTAACACACACACACACACACACACACACACACACACACACACGTTTACCCATATGCATACATATATACATATCCTCAAAAGATCAACAAATCAATAGTTTGTATTTATTTTCACATTTCATTTCCTAACTCTTACAATTTTTTAAAAGCAGGGTTACACAGTTTATAGTATTTTATACTTTATAGTATTTTCTGCTTGACCTTATGCTTCTAGAATTTTGATACAATATTTCTTGAAGTTTTCTTTATGGGATCTCTTTCAGGAAGTGAGCCATTAATTCCTTCAATAACTATTTTGCTTTCTTGTTCTAGTATATCAGGGAAAGTTTTCTTTGATGATTTCTTGAAGAATCTTGTCCAGATTCTATTTTTTGTGGATTTCAGGTAACCTAATAATTTTCAAATTGTCTCTTCTTTCTAATGAGGTATTTTGGATTTTGTTCTACTTTTTCATTCTTTTTAATTTGTTTGACTGATTCTTGATGTCTCATAGAATCTTTAGCTTCCATTTGTTCAATTCTTGTTTTTAATATATGATTTTTTCAGTTAGCTTTTATATCTCCTTTTCCATTTGATTAATTCTAATTTTTAAGTGTTATTTTCCTCAGTGGATTTTTTTTTTTTTTTTTTTGCATTTGTTCTTTGGGATTGAGACCAATTTGTATCTCATTTTGAGGCATTTTGTCCTCTTCTGAGTTGTATTTTGTTCTTCCTGTCACCATAGTAACTTTCTATGGTCAGGATTCTTTTTTGTTTCTTGATCATTTTCTTTCTTCTTCTCCTCCCACCCCCTTATTTCGTGATTTTTAACAATCCAGCTTTGCTCCTGGGACACTGTTCCAAGTTTCTTGTGCAGCTTTGAGCCTTGGCTTTGTGCACAGAGAGCCTTTGTGTTTGGAGTCTTGCTCATAGCAGGGGATAGCCCAACCTAGTTCTGCCTATAATTGGCTGGTTTCCCCGGAGTGGCAATTTGCCTTCTGCACTGGGACTGGAAGCTACCCCACTGATATAATTTGCTATTGTTTTAGTGAGACAGGACAGAAAGTTTTAGTTGCTGATCCACTGTGATTAAGACCCTCCCACTAGCTTTCCTGGACATTGTCTGAACTGGGCTGAGCACCCCTTTCTCTCCAGGGAGACTTTCTTGAAGTCCTTCCAACCTATCTTAAAGCTGGAAAATTATTTCATTTCATCTCTTTGCCCACTTTGTCAGGAAGACTTGGGTTCAAATTCTGCTTTGACATTTACTAGTGGTGTGATCTCCTTGGGTCTCAGGGCTAACTTATTAAATCAGAAATGGATTGTATTTGAGCAGGGAGTTTTCACATGGGGACTTCCCCAAACATTAAGAAATCATAGGAACTTCCTATATTAAAGCTGACCTTAGAATAAATACCAAATCAGCTAAAACCACTGCATCTCAGGATGCCCAAATTCAAGAGACCTTCTAACTTTAGTGCCCCCTATAACTAGGAGTATAGATGTACACCAATGCAGCACACAGGGACCATTAAAATACATATCTGAGTCATTTGTGAGTTAGAACATGTGTTGGCTTAATCTAGCTAGAAAATCAAGATAAATTTTCACTTTTTAATAAGTTGAATTGGTATAGTAATATACCATAGCACAAGTATAACTTAAGCATGGATGTTAGAATGTAATAGTTTTCCCCTCCTCCCAGGTAATATGTATAGATATGAAAACAAAATGCTAGCCAATTCAAGTAGCTTTGAATAAACCAAAACAATTAACATGCAGCTATTTTTAGTCCATTAGATTCATCACAAAGTAGCAAATTTACTACATTTCAACTTCCTAAGGATAAGGAATGTTTCTTTTCTCTTTGCAAATACAAATGGGATCTGCTAATCTCTCTATAAGGTTCTCTGTAGACTCCATATTGACTTAGTCTTAAAATATAATATTATTTATATTTTATGTATTTTCTTTATTTTGCTGAATGTATCCCAATTATATTTTAATCTGGTACAGGTCATATTTGAGGATGTTGAGGGCTACATCTGTATGCTTGACACCTTTTCCCTGGCTACACTAAACCCCACTCACTGACAGAAGGAAATACTAGAGTTTAGTTCCTGACTCGTTGGGAATCTAGGAATAATCCTAAGTGGTTGTGGGGTGTTTCTATTGCCATAGCTCATGGTCTCCCACCAGTATTTTTCCTTCCATAATCATTTGATATCAGTCAACCAGAGTTATTTAACTTTTAGAAAGTAATATTTAAAAAGGTGATATAATAAGAACAGTTCATTTAAAAAAAATACCTTCCCAAAGTCTGTAATACAGTTGCAAATATATACACCACCCCGGAAATAAGTGGGTTTAAGTCTAGAGAACACATGGCAAAAGCATCATTTACAGCTCCTGGAAGTCCTTTGAAAGGTGGAGTACTTAAGATACTCCCCTAGATGTAGCGTAGTTTTTCTACTGTATTTCTACTTTTCTAGATTCCATCCAATCTATCCTTGTCTTTCAATATAGATATTATTAGATGGTGCTGTCCTGAAAAAACTGGTTAGATATTGATAAAAAGCCCAAATCTTACTCTAACGATACTCTTCCTCCAAGAAGGGATGAGGTTGAGGATAGAGACCAATTCCAAAACCAAGGTTGAAACCCTTCTTCACTTCCCCTCTTCCACACCCTTCCTTTCCCAAGCAATTTCTTCCTATTTTGAAGACTTTCACTCTATCAGGAGCTCAAATTCTTGCATTACAAAATGACTTACTATTCTATGGATGATCATAGGATATGACATAATTTTGTTAATATATCCAAACATACTTCCCATACATCACACCATGTGACCAAAAGAGTTTTCGGGGATATCTAAATTGATTAGGGAATTTTTTGACTTAGTTTAATTCCGATGATTGATTCAAATAAGAGATGTTCTCACCTGGTTGAATTAATCTGATATAGTATCTTGTGACTTAAATGGAGTGGAGTAATTGATAATGGACCCTCACCATACATTTTCTTCTTCTTAATGAGCAAAAGAAGTATATATATTTTTTCAATTGGAAATACTACATGCTTTCTTTTTGATAACTTGAAATATAATCAGACCAAGAATTTAATTGTGTGGCCATATAACCCTGTATTCTTCATACAAAATCTGTTTCTTTACCAAACCTAAAGAAAGGCAACAACTATGAGAAATAGGAACAGAACACAATATTTTATCTTTAACCTTGAAAGACTTAAATTTGGGTTTGGTCAGTGGCATGACAGCCCAAAATAAGTCAATATACGAACATAGTGTTTGTTACTAAAACTATCTTTTCTCTCTCTCTCCTCTTCCTCTGACTCATACATGCCTAATTTAGTGACACAAACAAATTTTTATTACTGTCAGCTTTACAGCTCCAATATAGCTGTAGACAAGCAAGTTATCTCCCATCTCCCTCATGCATCTTTAACAATAGTGCCAACTGTGGATGAATGCCAAAAATCTTCTTTATTGGTGATGACGTACAAGGCTAATAGAACACAACCTAATTTTTTTTTTCCCAGAGATACATGAAGTCAAGCTTGCAGTGCTCTAAGTCAGAAAAAAAATCTTGTTTTTAAGAGTTGTAAACTGAATATAACTTTGTGAATACATTTATATTCACGGTATTAAAATAACATGTATGTGCCTGAAATTCTAAATAGCAAAAATAATACATGGTAGGAGGTGGGGAAGGGTGGAAGAGCTGGATTTCTATGACCTTTGCTTTCTGTTTCTATGGCCAATAGAGTTTTCTCAATGCTGCCTTTCCTGCATATTCTCATTTACCATCCATTTTAACCAACAAGCTAAAGCAGAGAGCCAGATGAGATATTCAACTATGCTTTCTATCATTCACTTTTCTATGTCACTGTCAAAATCAATAAATACTCATTCAAAGAGGCTGGGGTTAAGCTACTCATTAATCTGCTTGTTCACTGTATCTAAAATATGGGTGGCTTGTTATGTGCTTTCTAAAAATCCACAATGCAAAGCAAGTTTCATGAACATTGTCAAAGGAGCTAGCAATAGATAGAGTTGCTACTTGAATAGGATGAGGAAAATACCAGTGATATTTAGATTGGTCCTATGTGTGTTCTGGGGTTTGACCACTTCTGTTATTTACCTAGGAACATCTCTTTTCTTTATTCAGGAACTGTTACTTTTGTTTTCAGAATATCATGTAAGCCTGGTATAACCTCATTGTAAAAATTTGTCCTTGAAGATAAATAACACTCTGGAAACTTCATTTTTTTAACAACACTTTTCAAAAGCACAAAGGGAAAGAAAGAGTAAGTTCTTCAAAAAATCAAAAGAATGAAAAGTGACTTTTAGAATGAATACTGAAGGAGAAGCTGAATAGTCTATACCAGAAATTCATCTGAAGAATGTGGAAATCAACACTATATAAATTCATTTATAATAGTAGGGGTTAATAGAAAGTCATACAATTGTAGACTCTGAAAGAATCTATGTGCTTGGGTCTCTCTCATTTCTCGACCTCAAAATTAGATCTGCTATAACATGGCTTACTCTTCCTAGCCTTTTGTTGCCTCAAGTTTGGGAGCTTTTATTGTTATTCCTGATAGATTTTCTAACTCTAAGAACAGCAATGTGAAAAACAACATCAGCTTGATCTCAGTAACCTCATTTTTTTAAAAGTTTGACTTGGCTAAAAGCCATTAGAGCTGCTGTTTATTATTTCAAAACACCATTAATACTTTCTATGTGATTCATTTCCATGTAAATTCTCCTTCTAGAGAGCTTTGATTTAGGGCAATATATGCATTAGGATGAAAACATCATATAATTATTTACTCAAAAAACAAGAGAGGAGGAGGGTTGTAAGAGAGCATATCCCATGAGATTTAAGACTGACAGATTAGTAGAAGAAAACCTTTTGTCTGGAAAGCAAGAAAATGATCCTGGAACTAAGCACAATATACCTCTCAACTTGTCAAAGCCACAGAAGGTGCTTTATGTGTGTGAATAACCCATCCCCAAGTCTCAATACAGATATCTGGGTTGGGAATCTTGCCCTTTATTTTCACTTGGAAAAGTGGGAAACAAAATCTATATAGTCAGGAATTTAATGTTTAGGAAAAAACATATGAAATGAGCATGAACTTTAAAAAGCCCTACCCTGTTTTTACAATTCCAAATAAATATTATAATATTATATCTAATTGATAGGGCATAGATAAAAATACAATAGCTATAAATTATGATTTAACCTAAAGCATAATATATTATACTCCAATGACAGTTGGATGTCACTTGATGTTTATATAGATGGAGAGGGCATTCTTGGCAGGAGGAATGAGTTGAGCATATGAAGTGAACAGTGTGGGAAGACCCCAATTGTTGAACAAAGGATACAGATTACAATGGGGTTTGGAAGAGGTTGGGTAGCTATACTAAGTCCAATCTGTGGATCAATTTGAAAACTAAGAGGAAGAATTTAGGCTTGATCTGATGGGAAATGGACATATGTAAGGGTTCAAAAAGAAAGGGTGAGAAGAAAGCAGTGTTTTAAGATAATTTGGAATACTTACTTAGCTAACTGTGACTCTCCTGAGGGCACAGACCACATCTTAGAAGCAAAATGGATGGGATGTCCTAAAAACAGAAAATTCTGCACCACTGAATGTATTTAACTGGAAGCACATTAAAGATGTTATGGATAAGATGGGTATATTAGGTGAGACACTGGACAATTAGATTGAATGTAGCATTTCTTACACTACCTGCTTCACAGAATTGCTACAAGAATCATTTGAGATACTATATGGAAAGCATTTTTGCAAATCTTAAATTACTATATGAATGTGAGATATCATTCATACTCGAATCCTAGAATTATAATTACAATAATAATAATCCTTTTCCCTCCCTCCTTCTCTCTCTCCCTCCTTCCTTCTCTCTCTCCCTCTCATTTTCTCTCTCCCCTTTCTTCTTCCCCATACTCCCTCTGTCTCTTTGTCTCTCTGTCTCTCTCTGTCTCTGTCTCTGTCTCTCTGTCTCTCTCTGTCTCTCTGTCTCTGTCTCTGTCTCTCTGTCTCTCTCTCTCTCTCTATCTCTCTCTCTCTCTCTCTCTCTCTCTCTCTCTCACACACACACACACACACACACACACACACACACCTGCTTGGAAACAATTGGGGTTAAATGGCTTGCCCAGGGTCACACAATTAATAAGTGTCTGAGACTGGATTTGAACTCCTGACTTCAGGTCCAGGAGCCACCTAGTTGCCCTTGAGTTCTCTTGATAATATATGGATACCAATGGAACCCAGAAGCTTTCTGTCCATCAGTACTCCTCTGCTCAGTGATCAGATCATCATTTTTTTCCTTGATCTTATTTTTCTTTAATAATATCCTTTACATCTCTTCTGAATACTTCTTTGTTTGGAATGTATAGTAACCTATTCAGGTTAGTGCTGGTTCTAGGATTAGGAATATCTGAGTTCATGTTTGGGTTCAAGACACTCACTAGCTATGTGATTCTGGGCAAGTCACCTTTGTCTGCCTCAGTTTTCTCAACTGGAAAATGTGTATAATAACCTACCTCCAAGGATTGCTATGAAGACCAAGTAAGATAATATTTGTAATAGTGCTCAGCACAGTGCCTGGAACATAGTAGGCACTCAACAAACATTTGTTTCCTTTCTTTCCTTTCTTCATGAACACAAAGATCCTCTCCATCTTCCTTTGGGTGACCTGTATTGTTTGTCCCATGATTAATAGCTATACAACATCTCTAGTAGAATATTAGTGTTAAAAAATTCAGCCTTTGTTTGAGAAAAATATTGGGTCACTAAAAGAATCATGAAGTTCCCAAAGGTAATTCCAACTCCCTAAGAGAGATAGGGTCCTGTAGTGAATGAAAACTGGTCCTGATGTCAGGAAGAAGTAGATTTAAATCATATCTTCAATAAATAAACTGAATGCTTGACTTTGGGAAAATCATTACATTTTTAGATAGAGGGAAAATTATCTCAGTATATTCTCTAAGGCTATAAATTGCAAAACAGTTGCTGCATTCAAATGGTTCTCTTCTTGTTTAATTCTGACTGTGCTGTATCTTATCTATTTCTCCAGTCTGTCCAAAATGGTCTGATGGATGAGCTGTGGGTTATTTATCCAAATATAATAAGTATATTTCATCCACTTGATTTTCCTATATGGATAGTTAGTCCACTTGATGAATTGAGCTTATTAAGTCATTCAAGTTCCAGTTATTCACTTGACAACTATTAAGTGAGTACCTACAGTGAGCAAGGTACATAAGCACTTTTGGGGACACAAAAAAATATAAAACAATAAGACCTTGTAGGAATTCATTATCTTCAGGAAAATAAATGGCACCTTGTCGGAATAACAATTACAATTTATTCCTTTCTCATTTCAGTTTGGCTGAATTTCTGCTAATTCTATCACCAGTTTTAGAATGTTAATAACTATAGAGCAGGAATTCTTAAATCTGTGATTCATGAATTTTATTTAGGTCCAAGTTCCTCTACAAAAAATGTCAATAAAAGATCTAAGGATTTTCATTTAATAGGAAGACAATTAATGCATGCCAATTTAATTTTTCATCTACCTATCCTAGGAATTCTCAGTGTTTGTGTGTCTGTCTCATCTCTAGTATGTGTTTATATATATATGTTTATACAAATATATACATATATATTTTTATATGATATGGGCATTGTATGTATCCATTTATACATTACATAGAGATACATACTAATAGTCAGTGTTCTTCTATCACAAAATGATAAGTAGAAACAGATGTTCTGCCTTGTCTCACTACAATCTCATTGTTCCTGCCAAGGAAGACACTGAAAAAATGTGAACCTTACAGTCTATGTAAACTTACATAAGTATATACTGATTCATTTATTAGAATCTAAATTCTCTGAAGAAAGATAGTTTTATTTTTAATTTTTCCTTTCTTTTTTCCTCCTTCCCTCCCTCTCTTTTCCTCCCTTTTCTTTCTCCTTCCCTTCCTCTCCTTTCCCTCCTTGTGTCCCCCTCTCTCTCTGTCTCTTTCTCTGTCTCTCTCTTTGGTTTTGTTTTATTGTTTAATTTTTTTCCCTACTTATATTCAAAACAAAATTATTTGAATTTGAACTCAAGTACTCTGATTCAAGAATCAATAGTCTTTTTACTGTATCACATTTGTGTGTCAGTGTGTGTGTGTATGTATGTGTGAGAGAGAGAGAGAGAGAGAGAGAGAGAGAGAGAGAGAGAGAGAGAGAGAGAGAGAGAGAGAGAGACTAACTTTACTCTGTTGCATTTCCTGGAATTCTAAAATTAGAGAACCATTTGTCTAACAAAAGTAAAATAAGATAATCCATCGTTAATGGGTTATGATTTTTACCTTGGAATGAATTAGTTCAATTATATTCTTAATACCTGAGATAACAGAGTTAAGGAGAAGGAGGAAATTTTGGAACTTGGAAATTTTTTTTTCAGGGGGAGGGCTAAGGAGCAATGTGTACAGGTTGATATAATACATATGAATAGGTTACTATAATGGGGGAATTTAAATCATAATGAGAGCACGGGGTACTTAGGAAAAATGGCCTATGCACAGGACAGCAAAAATATGTTCAATATAAACTAGGCCTATTTATTGCAAGCCATTCCTTAGGAGCAGCCCTGAATCCAGGAACAGGAAAGGAAATTATCTTCTCTCTCTTGTACCAAATAACTTCCTCTTCCCAGGATCTGGAACTTAAATTTGTACTATTAATATTGTAGTTCAACTATATTATGAATTAAATAGGCTTTTGTGTTCTGTCATGGAGGCCTTATCACTATTTATAATATTGTTTTTATGGGAAAATGCATTGCATGTTCCAAGTAACTGATTTAGAAAAAGATTTTTTGCAACTGAATTCATTCAATGCTTGAGGATTATTTAGACCTTATTAATTTCAAAAAAAGATAATTAACCTTGAATTTAAGATAAGGAGACTAAAAATGATCATATACAAAAATTAATGTGCCTAATGATATAAAATTTTCACTTTGAATTACTTGAAATTAGATTATTTTTCTCATGCTTTATTACTATTGCCTTTCAGTTTTTATAATTGTATCTCTTCATCATTTACCAATACTTTCTTCTTTATCCTTAATTCACTTTTATTCTTTTCAACATTCTCAGTTTCTTTGAACTTAAAGAAATCATCTACAATTCATTTATAGAATTTGGAACAAAACATTAAACCATTTAAATGGCAACTTCTGAATTTCTCTTAATAGATACTGTTTTAACCCAATGATCAAAATAATAATAATAATAATAATAATAATAATAATAATAATAATAAAAGTGATCCAATTGGTTGCATTATTTTCCACACAGGGGTTGAGAAGTTTCATCTATGGGCAATACTATGGGTAGTTTAAAATTTCATTATGAAGAATTCAGAGAAATATGGTATTGAGGATTGACAAATCATGGGCACCCTGTGATGTCAAGTTCAATACTGGGATAAAATGAGAAACATGTGGGTTACTGAACAGTTAACAAAAGGAGTGCACTTAATTGTAGCACAGAAAAGATAAAGATAAGGACACAGTAATATTTAGCTTCTTTGTAGAAATGATCTCCCTTATCTCCACATGGAAAAATTGTTTGGAAAGCAGGGGCATGATCAGTAAAGTGTTTTGGTCAGTATGGTTATATAAGTAGTGGTAGGGACCAGTCAGATCCTTGGGAGAGTACTTTATCTTCCTATTTCAGGGAGTTATGGGTTAAATCCATGTTGTTTAATAACCCTGGTGGATATCAGCCCCATCATATTTGGGAAGACTTGCAAGTAATGATTCAGAGAAAAGTATGTAGAGCCAGAGGAATGATATACCCAATTATGAACTTTAAACAATTAAATTAAAAGGCAGCAAGTAAAATTTAGATTAAATGCTATGTGCAATCTTGATCTTGAACAGATGATAAAACATACTTCTTTCCTCTCTTTAGAGCTTAATATCTCCATTTTTTTTTTTGGTTTCTCCAGAAGTGGCTCTGGGGATGTTCTCCCTCTAACAATAGAATTGAGGGTACAATTTTAGTTAGTTTTTGTAAAAATTGTTATAACTGTGTACACCAGCAGATTTGATTTAGATTCTTAAAAAAACTCTAAATCAAATCAATAATATTACATATTGCTATATGCAACAAGGGAAGCAGCTACTTTATATGATCCAGCATGGCTTTAACAAGATAGGTCATTTGAGGGTAATCTCATTTCCTTTTATTGACAGGGTCATTTGATCTGGCACAGTTGACCATAGGTCAGCAAAGCATTCAATAAAGTTTCTCATGCTATCATTATGGCTGAGGTGCAGAGATGTGGGCTAGCTCCATGGCTCTATAATTATGTGGATTCAGCTAAAGAATAGTCATTAATGGGCTAATGTGAACTTGGAAGATGCCAACTTGGGGAAAGGTTTTCCTTAGTCCTGTGCTATTCAATATTTTTACTCACAGCTTGAATTAAAGTAAGATGAAATGATTTAAAAAATTTTAATTAACATGAAGCTAATAGGGATAGCTAATATTGGTTGATTGAGGCAGGATTCCAAAAGATCTTGACACACTAGGAAAATGGGCCAAATATAATAAGATGAAATCAAAAAAATGTAAAGTCCAACAATTGGGCCAAAACAATTGATTCCTCAAGTATATAGTGAGAGAGGTATAACTACATAATAATTCTTGTGAAATGAATCTGAGAATGTAAGTGGTCTATTGTAAACTTAAGTTTAATATCAGTAGCTCCCTACAGCCTCTTTAATAAAATAAAAATTCCTCACCCTGGCATTGGAGGCTCTCTGCAGTTTGGCTCCAACATTTTCACAAAGTCTAGCAAAAATGAACCAGTTTTCATCCCTAGTTCTTTTTCAGTGTTGTTCATACTGTTCCTCATGACTAGAATGGGTTTTGACTTTTACTTTCCTTGTTCTTCTTACTTCAATCAATTCTGTTGATTGCCCCATTTGCCTCAAGGTTAAATTCGGATTTCATCATTTGAAATTAAAACTATTTCTAGTCATATGAAAAGGTGCTCCAAATCACTATTCATCAGAAAAACGCAAATTAAGACAACTCTGAGATACCACTACACACCTGTCAGATTGGCTAAGATGACAGGAAAAGATAATGATTAATGTTGGAGAGGATGTGGGAAAACTGGGACACTGATACATTTTTGGTGGAATTGTGATTGGATCCAACCATTCTGGAGAGCAATTTGGAACTATGCTCAAAAAATTATCAAACTGTACATACCCTTTGACCCAGCAATGTTTCTACTGGGCCTATATCCCAAAGAGACCTTAATGTACAAAATGTTTGTGGTAGCCCTTTTTGTAGTGGCTAGAAACTGGAAACTGAATGGATGCCCATTAATTGGAGAATGACTGAATAAATTATAGTATATGAATGTCATGGAATATTATTTTTCTGTAAGAAACAACCAGCAGGACGATTTCAGAGAGGCCTGAAGAGACTTGCATGAACTGATGCTAAGTGAAATGAGCAGAACCAGATCATTATACATGGCAACAACAAGATTATACAATGATCAATTCTGATGGATGTGGCTCTCTTCAACAATGAGATGTTTTAAACCAGTTCCAATTGTTCAGTGATGAAGAAAATCATACATACCCATGAAGAGGCTTGTAGGATCCAAGTGTGGACCACAACATGGCATTTTCACACTCCGTGTTGATGTTTGCTTGCATTTTGTTTTCCTTCTTGGGTTTTTTTTTTCTTATAGATCTGATTTTTCTTGTACAGCTAGATAACTGTATAAATATGTACACATATATTCGATTTGTCATGGATTTTAACATAATTGACATGTATTAGACTATCTGCCATCTAGGGGAAGCAGTGGGGGGAAGGAGGGAAAAATTTTGTAACAGAAGGCTTTGCAAGGGTCAATGTTGAAAAATTACCCGTGCATATGTTTTGCAAATAAAAAGCTTTAATAAAAATAAAAAAAGAAATCTATTCCATAAACCCCCCACCAAAAAAAAGATATCATCTTCATGTAGCTTCTTCTGCTATTCCTACATTGCCCACTTTAATTTATCAACATTCCTCTATTAAGTATCTAGGAACTGAGCTTAACACTGGCAAAACACATATAAAAATGCCCTCAAAGTGGTTACACTGGATAAAAATTCACTCTTCCTCCTCAGATTTAGAATGACATTTTGCTTGGGCTTTTCCTTCTCATATGGTATTCTTCTTTGTATTGTATTCATTTTTGTACTTGTTCTTCTCTGCATTAGATTGCAGACATAAAAAAATAGGATCTATACTGTATCTAACTGTATTTTTAGTGCCTAGCAGTGTCTTGTACATACATAGTAGGCATTTAATAAATGTTTTGAATTAAATTGTTGATTAAAACTCAATTATTGTATTAAACAAATGTAGAAAATAATAATAATCACTGATTGATCCTTCTCCTCCTATCCTCCCTTTTTTGATTTGGTTAGAAAGTTTTATTACCTTGTAATCCTCCTTTACCAAAGAAATAGTGATCATTTGGGATTGGAGAAAACTCTCTCTTTTGTAGGGTTTAGGTAGTATATAAATAGACAGATGTGGTAATTCAGTTGAATTCAGTAAAGTGGCAGTAGATAAAGTACCAGGCCTGAAATCAGGAACTCAACTTCCTGAGTTCAACTCTGGCCTCAGACATTTACTAGCTGTGTGATCCCAGACAAGTCACTTAATCCTGTTTGCCTCAGTTTCTTCACCTGTAAAATGAGCCAGAGAAGGACATGGCAAACCATTCTAATATGTTTGTCAAGCAAACCCAAATGGGGTCATGAAGAGTCAGAGCTGAATAAAAATTACTAAATGGCAATAACAAAAAAATCTATTAAACTTGCTCAAATCTCAAGATTATCATATATACCATTAATTTGATCATTCCAATTAAAAAAAAATGTCCAAAGAAAAGTATATATTTATAAGTTTTATTTCATTAATAGAATGTAACTAAGTGGATATACAAAAGTTAAGCTTTTATATTATAATTAAATTTTTTTGAGAAATAAGAAAGCTACGGCCTGATCTCTCAAATATACATAAGCAATATAATATAAAAATAACAATATCTGACATTTCCATAGCATTTTGGGGTTTACAAAGAACTTTCCCCTGTACAAATATGACATATTATTGCTTCCTCTTTGGGTTTAAGAGGTCACATATTTGTAAGTTGAGTTGAGTAATTAATAGATGTATCTCATAGTCTCTTTAGTAACTATGACCTGTAATCCAAACCATTCGGCACATCAAGAAGGATGATACATTCCAAGAAATTGAATTCCTTGTTATTAAAAGGTAACTATATAATGAGTCTATAAGGAATACCAAGAATAGAATTATTCTTTATATAAAATGTTTAAGATACTTTAAAAAAACATTCAAGACCTCAGCAAGTATTTTCTAAACACTTCTTTTAAAAAGTCCTTTTATTTAGAATCATAAAATTCTAATTCTAAAGACCCTTATAAATAATCTAGCTCAATTGCTTCATTTTGCATATGAAGAAACTAATATCTAGAAAGGTTAACTGATTTGCACATGGTTACATGGTAAAGAGTTGGGTCTAAAACTTGGGTCTAAAACCCAGCACTACTGATGAGTAGCCCAGTACGCATTCTTCCTATATTCTCTTAGACACATATAACAAGTTGGGCTAAAATGAACTGCCTTGAGAAGAAGCGTTTTGTGAGTATTTTCTTAACTAAGGGTCCCGAGAAGCATCACAGTTTGGATTGAAGCCAAAGACCACAAAAGAAAAAGAAAAAAAAATTCCTTTCAGCTTAATTAAGTAGGAACCTGCATATCTTAATTGGCTGTTACAATTTGCTATAGATTTTGTTTTGGAGCTTTCTTTTCCCTCCTTTCCCCCCTCAACTTTTTTTCCGAATTTGATTCAAATTACCAAAAAAAAAAAAAAAACCAAACTAAAACAAAAGATTATGGAGCCTATCCCTGCCTCCTGAGAAAGTCTTCTTGCACATAGTAGTTATTTAATAAATAATCATTATTGGATTATTGTAACGTTCATTGGGTTAATATTCTTTGAAATTTGAGGTAGAGCTAGTAACATGGGTTGTCACCTCACTTCTTTCTTCTCCTTTTCCTCACCTTTCCTTTCCTCCTTTTTTCCCTCTCCTTTTTTCTCTTCCTCCCTTCTTCCTTTTCTTCTTCTTCCTTCTGTTTTCTTCCTTCCCTTCTTCTCCTCTTATCTCTTCTCCTTTTTTTCCATTCTTCTCTCTCCTCTCCACCATATTCCATGGTCTCATATTTTTTTAAAGCTTAATTCACATGAAAAAGTTCACTATTTCTACCATCTTTTAGAACTGCCAACTGAAGTTTGCTGCCTGACAGCAAATTGACTTTTTACCAATAGAAATCTTTTCACCCATTTTTCTTAACCAAAATACAGGAAAACATACAAACAGATCTTGAACGATTGTGATGCTCTTGGAGGAGGGAAAAAAAAACAAAAAACAAAAAACATAGAAACTTGCCATCTTTGTGATTTGGGGCAAATCCTAACATTCTAGGCTTCAGTTTCCCTATCTGTAAGATGAAGAAATGATACCAAATGATCTTTATGGTCTTTGTAGCTCTAGGTCAATGATTCCATGATCAATTGCCCTCCATGTTGTTTCTACCAGTCATTAAGCCTTTCTCAAGATCATTGGGAGGTTACTTAGTAAAAATCATGGTCATAAAAATAAATAGTAATAATTTTTTTTAAAAAATGGCTAGCATTTAGCTAGCACTTTGAAGTGTGTGTTGTCCTCTATGCATATTATCTCCTGTGATCTATGTAGAAGATAGATGCTATTATTATATTCATTTTACAGATGAATAAACTGTCAGATAGAATTTAAGTGACTTGTCCAGGGTCATATTGCTAATGTCTAAAGACAGACTTGAAACTAGATGTACCTAATGTCATATTCAGTGGTTTCTGTGTCATCTAGCTGCTCACCTTATTAATATTCAGAATGGAAAAGATTATTTAGGACTGCTATATGCTATTTTATCTATTTACAAAGTACTCTCTCTAAACAGGTTTTATTATGTTTATAAAGGTAATAGAAATGTTAATACATATTCTGTATCAAATGATGAAACAAAACTATCCCTATAGGTTTGGGTCTCAAATATAGTCAAATTATAAACTAGATCATAAAGTATAAATATATGTACAGATGAAATAGTAATATATGTGAATAAAGGAGGTATAATGAGTGGCCATAAAATATGATTAGCGTAGTTGAAAGGAAAGGCCTTTGTAACTGGCAAGTGGTGAACTCATTAGTGGGTTATAGGGGTTTCCACATGAGTGAAGAAATCATGTATAATGGTTGCTCATTACATACCCTATTTATTCCTAGGGTATCTTTGGAGAAGCTTGTTTTTTCCCCATTAAAGTTAGGCATATAGAAGGAAAGACAGAAGAAAAAGAAAAAACAAATATTTACTTAAATTAAATATTATATTTTCATAGATGAAAATTTCTATTTCATAAGAGTGAAGGAATTTTAAAGTAGGATCCATTAATATGCATGCCATTAGTATGATAAAACTAATTAAATTATCTTTTTTAAAAAGAAAAGCAAAGATATTTGGAAATTAAATTTCATTTTGTTTTGTTTGTTTGTTTGTTTGTTTTTTTAAGATTCAACACCTCTTCACTTCTTTCTCTCCCTATTTTCCTTTAGAGACCACAGTAATAGTGCAAATTCATGAAATGTTCTCCCTATTCATGGAGCCAGGGATGGGCGTGACAGGTATTTTAGTGTTTCTAAATGTCAGCTCCAGGAGACTGGGGCCACCCACAGCTTTTGAATGCATTCTGACAGTCTGGCTACTTCTGAAAATTAGTAGTGGTATTCCCAAATTACACATATGCTCAGCTCGTTTTTTCATGCTCACATCATTTTTGTGGCAATTATTTTGGAGACTGAAATCATACTGGCTTTCTCTATTTCTAAAGACTATGTCTTTACACATCAATACCACATTGTCTTTCTTTCAGAACAGTCTGTACCCTGAAACCTAACCAATCTGCTGAGGCAGATTGTGGTGTAGTAGTAGAAAGAATACTCTTTCGAGCCAGCCTTGTCACTTACTAGTGATTGGACTATGACATAGGAGGGACAACTTTAAAACTCCTTGATTCAGGTTTAAGGCTGGGATACAATGAGCTACCATAAGTCTCTGGTCATTGAACAAAGGGAATTTGCCCTTTGCCCTATCTTAATAAGAATATGCAATAAGGATATAGTGGAATTTTGGTTCCATGAACCAAATGAAATTTGTAGCTATAAGGAAATGGAGACTCATGTGGTCTGGGGTACATAGCACCTCTGGGAGACACAGTCTCTACTGGTTGGGATTTTCTATGTCCTTAGATGACCAGGAAGCTGAGTCAGGGAAGGTGAGGTCATCTATCCCTGAAGCTTCATGTTCTTTCAGGTAAAGGCTCCCCATGTTGTAATGGGAAGAAGGAAAGTTGCATCAGAAAAACACTAGTCCTAGCACACATGGTCAGGTCAAACAAACAAACAAAAACCCCCAACTCTTTGGACCTCAATTTTCTTATCAGAAAAATAAGAGGGTTGCACCAAACAATCTCCAATGCATTTCCAGCTCTAAATTTGTGATTCTACAGAAAAGAGTCACTGCCTAATTGTGAAAAATACAATACATTTAAGCAATTATGGCTTGAATGAGCAGGTTGGTATAGTGGTTTAGTGAATAGAGAAAGTTCTAGGTGTCGATTCAGACTGTAATTCAAATCCTCAGACATTTAACTAGCTTTGTGAACTTGGACAAGTAACTTACTATTTGTCGCAGTTTTCTCAACTGTAAATAATAATAAAAAGTACCTTTCTCTTAAGGTGGTTGTGAGGGATCAAATGAGATAATATTTGTACACACAGCATAATATGTGGCATGTAGAAGATACTAAGTAAACATTTGTTTCCTTTCTTCATGTAAATAAATACATATGTTTCTATGTAGATTTCGATACCTATACATAACCATGTATCTATATATGTTTAAAGTGTTGATTGAAAGTTGATATAGTATCATTTTGACTTTAATGCTAGGTTAAAGAATTTTTTTTAAAAATTAACCATGACAGGCAGTATCCAGAACTGTTACAATATTGCAAGTGCTAGTTTCTAATTTAATTTTGTGCTATTTAAAATAACGATATGAATGCTCTCTCTATATATAACTCAAGAATAGAGGAATCTTAGGCTGAGAGAATTCCAAGTGAAGTGGTAAGTTGTAACAAAATTTAGTAAATTGGGTCAGCAAAAACCAGAGATGTTGAGCATCCATTTTGGTAGCCACAAGCAGTCCCCAATACTCCTGATTATGGCCTAAACTATGTTAAAATGTAACTAAGAAATATTTAATACAGTAAATAAAAATAATTGTAAAATAGGCATGATATTACATTTAAAACCGTCAATATGTGATCCACTAAGATCCTTATGCATGATTTAGTGGTACCTGGTTCTATTTGAGTTTGCCACCTAGAGTATAGACTATCAGGCAGAATAATATGGGCCAAAAAATACCTGATAGTTTATCTAGAGCAGTTTTTTTTTTTCCTCTGGAATCATCCAGTTGGGATAACATTCTTTACACTTTGTCTAGCTAACAAAATGCAAAATGGATATTTTACATTTTAATATCAAAATATTTTCTTTGAGGCCCAAATAACTGGTTTCATTGACTATTAAATTAGCAAGCTTATTTAAAAAAAAGTTTTCTTCTTCGTATTATAATCAATTCAACAAATGGTTATTAAGGCATTACTAATTGCAAGATACATTTCTAGACACTAGAAATGCAAAATCCAAATAAGGTTTAAGTGTTGTCCAAGAAGACATAGAATAAGACATGCATTTGTAATGCTTTCCCAGCTTTGTGCTTACTTTCACACCACAATTGGCAACTTGGGTCCCCAGTAGGGTTCCTGTTAGGACTCTGGGGTCCTAATAATCCTATGGATGGCAATCTTTCTAGAGAATGGCTCACAAGTTCCGGCTTGTGTACTTTCTCTTAATAAATAGCCAATTGATCCAGTTGTTTAGCAAACACATCTACTCAAAAGGCCAGAGATCAGGACAGACAGAAGATTGGGCACAAACAAACTTATTATGATGGTAAGATATATACATTTAAGTTAACTTACAATTCTGAAATTAAGATAGCATAATTTTAGAATCAACCAGTTAAAAATATAATAAAATAAATTCAACCAATAAACTATCAAGCATCTACCTATCAAGTGCCAGACACAGTGTTAAGTGTTAGGGATACAAAATGAGGCAAAAAAAAAAAAAATCAGTTCCTGACTGCAGGTTTCAAGGCAGTTCACAATTCTAAACCTAGTTGCTACCTCAGTGATCCAATATGCTACTGGTCTGGGTTGGACAGGTCACATGAGAGCCATTGCAGTTCCTCACCAGAATATTCTGCTGTTGGACTAAGTTGGGAAGATCATTCAGTGACTGTGCGGGCTACTCACTAGGATTCACACCTGGTAGGAATGACTAGGTAGCCACACCTAAGTGGCTGCCAGATGGGATTCAGCAAGTAGCTTTGTCATTGGACATCTGCTGCAGGGCCAGCTTCTGGGCTTCTGTGATTCAGAATCTTTGCTGAATCCTCTATTCCTATTGGGTTTACTTTTGCATAGGCAGATGCAGTCATTTTCCACCTTTAGCCATAAACTAAGCTGAACAATACTATGCCCTATTCACCAAGATCTTTTCCAATGGAGTGCTACAAAGCTCTTTCAGTTAGGGTAATAACTCGTAGTTTAGGTTGGCCAAAGTTTCTTTTTTTCATCTTCCTCGGAGCCATTGTTATATTTAGCAACTTAAGAGGAGGAAATAGAAGAAGGTTTATCTACTTTTTAATTCAAAAATCCCTTTCCTCATTAAGCCTCCTCATGTTGCCTTTGATTCTATTACTTTCACATTTGTCATTTTCACTTCCCATACTCCTTTGGGAATCTTATGTAGAAGACTGCCAAAGAACAAGAACAAAGTTTAAATTCTGAAGGCACTTTCATTGACTTGTCCTCGTCAAATGCCTTGAAGATATTTAATCATCTTGTCTTTCTAGGGTAGGGAATATCTATTTAGCAATTAGTAATTTCCTCTTTTTACCTTTCAATTACAACTACCTTTTAGCCCCAAAAACCTTTCAACATTTGTTGAAGTCTCACTGGAAGCATCCTTCTTACATATGTAAATAGTTATAATACAAGCTTTAACAAAATACAAGTTAAAATGGCAGATGGTATAGAATGTTGGGTTTAAATTCCAGAAAAGTCTGAGTTAAATTTTGCTTCTGACACTTTATAACTAAATCATTTCAACTGTATGTTCTGCAAAACTTCTCCACCTAGTTGCAGATGGCTTATTATCTTGGTGGACTTTAGTACAAATGAAATAACCAATCCTACAGTGTATTCTCTGAATAGATTTAATTATGATTAACAGATATAATTATGACAAGAGAAGTCAAAAAGACATGAGAGAGGTTCATATCTACTGAGAACTTCAAAGGAGGTTTTGTGGGAAAAGAGGTACTGAGTTGGAGATGAAGGTAGAAATGTGGAAAGGAAATAAATTCTAGGCCTAGGAGAGAATATGAGTAAAGCTATGGAGTCTGAAGAGGGCAGGACACTATTTGCTAAAATGATTGACTATCATAGGATCATAGATTTAGAGGTGAAAGGAACCTTAGAAGTCATCTAGTTCAACTCTTTCATGTTAAAGATGAAGAAACTCAGGGCAGCTAGATGGCGCAGTGGATAGAGCATCAGCCCTGAAGTCAAGAAGATATGAGTTCAAATCTGATTTCAGACACTTAAAAATTCCTAGCTGTGTGACCTTGGGCAAGTCACTTAACCCCAATTGCCTGGGGGGGGGAAGATGAAGAAACTAAAGTCAACAAAGGTTATATATCTTGTGCAAGACTGAAATATACAGTGCAACAAAGAGGTATTATAAGATAAGAAAGGCAGGAGGAATATAACTGAATTTGAGGCTAAGGAATTTATATTTTATTTTACTAGGTACTGAAGGTCTTTGAGCAGAGGAATGATTGCATATTTTAAACACATTCCACAAGTGAGACAGGGTGATAAAGTATAACAAAGCTTTAGACCAGAAGCCTGAAGCCTGGGTTCAAGTCCTGAGCTCTGCCCTTACTACCAGCATAATATTTAACAAGTTGTTTAGAATTATAGGACCATAAATTAAGAAATGAAAGACACCTTGGGGTCAAGATAATTTTACAAATGAGGCCTTGAATGGCTAAATCAAGGTCATGTAGAATTTAATGTCATCTAGGCCCAGTTTTCTCATTTGTAAAATAGTGCTACAATGATATTTGTTTTCTCCACTCCTAGGGTTTTGGTGAGGATCATGGGGCTTTGTAACCTGTTATTTGATATCTCATTGCCTAAATTGAACTCATTATTTGTCCCACATAAATCTGTTGATTTCCCAACTTTCCATTTTCTACTTATGGCACCATACCATCGAGTTATCTTGGCTCAGAAAGCTCAGCACAGTTGACTCTTTCCTTTCCCTTAACCCTTCCTATCCAGTATGTGGCTAAATTCTCTCAATTTTATTTCCAGACCATCACTCTTTCTGCCCCTTCTCTCCATTCATAGAACCATCATCCTAATTCAGGCTCCCATTAGCTTTTACCTGGACTATTGCAATTGTTTCCTAATTGGTCTGTTTCTAGTCTCTACCCTCTCCAATCCAACCTTCCCATACTTGCCAAAGTAATTTTGTACAGGTGCAGAGTCAATCATGTCATCAATCTTCTTAAAAATCATCAGTGCTCCCTACTGTTTGTAAGGAAAAATGAAAGTTCCTTGGTCTGGAATTCAAGAACCTTTGTAATCTGGATCCAAAACACCTTTTTAAATGCATTTCACACTTTTCTCTTTTCCAAACTCTGCATAGCACCCAAACTGCATTCTTCCTCCTACTTCTCTAAATCTTTTCTTTTTAAAATAGATGCAATTATTATTTTTTTTTACTTTTATATCACCAGAAGTTTTATATACACCCTTCCCTCTTCTAAAATATCATATCACACAAGAAAACATTTTTAAGAGAAAGGAGAGGAAAAAATTCTGCAATATTGACTATTACATGGAAAAATCTTGACATTTCTTGCAATGTCTCATACCTATGGGGAGTCCCCTACTTCTACAAAGGAGTTAGGAAAGATACCATCTAATATTTCTTCTTTGGTACTAGCCTTGTTCTTTGTAATTTTGCTACATTCATTTTTGATTGTTTTGTAGTTCTTGTCCTTTTATTTACATTGTTGTTGCCATTTGTAAAGTATATTGTTTTTTGATTTTATTTTACACTACATCAGTTCATATAAGTCTTTCCATTCTTCTCTAAATTAATCACATGTCATCCCATATGGGATAGCATTATGTTCTTGTACCACAATCTGTTTAGCCATTCTCTAAGTGATGCACATCTACTTCCAGTTCTTTGTTATCATAAAAAGGGTTGCTATAAATATTCTTTTTGTCATTGACTTCTTTGGGATACATGGCTCACTCTGGAATCTCTGGGTCAAAGGGTATGAACATTTTAGCTATGTTATTTGCATAATTTCAAATTGCTTTTCAGAATGGTTAAACTAATTGACATCTCCATTAACAATACATTGGTGTGCTTGCCTTTCAACAACTGCTCCAAAATTAGTTATTCCTATCTTTTGTCATCTTTGCCAATTTGCTAGGTATGAAGTAAAACTTCAGGGTTGCTTTGATGTGCATTTCTCTTATTATTGGTGATTTGAAGCATTCTTTTATATAGACCTTAATAGTTTTCAATTCTTCTTTTCCTTTTCCTTTCTTGTAAACTCAATGTAATACAGCTTTTGACCTCATCATTCATCTGAAATTGCTTTGCCAAAGTTATGAATGATTTCTTAACTGACAAATTCAGTGGCCTTTTTTCAAACTTCATCTTTCTTGACTCCTCAGAATTTTCCACTGTTAATCATTTACTCCTCCTGGATATTATCTCCTGTAAGGATTCTTGAGATTCTTTTTAGCTCCTGGTTCTACAACCTGCTTATTCCTTCTCATTCCCTTTTCTATCTTTTCATCCATGTCATACCCATTGATTTTGGTTATCCTTCAAGCCTCAATAATGGACTTCTTTTGTTTTTGCTCTCTACTGTCTTGATCACCTCTCATGGGTTCAATTTCCATCTCAATGTGTAATAATTCCCAAATCTATATAGATATAGCCCTAACCTTTCTCCAAAACTCCAGTCATACATTTCCAACTGACATTTTGAACATCCATCAAAATGGATGTTCCATAGGCATCTAAAACTCAACATGACTGAAGCAGAATTAATTTTCTTCACATATCCCTTTCCTTCCTGCTTTCAACCCTTCCCTCTTCCCAACTTCCATACTATTGTCCAGGATAATGTCATGGCTTCCTTTAAGAGTCAGATAAAATCCATTCTTAAATCAGAGGTCTTTGTTGGGCTCCTAGATTCCCCTCTGAGATTAATTTCAATCTATTCTGTAGCTATCTTGTATTTACATGTAATTTACATATAATACCCCTAATTATAATGTAAGCTACTTGAGAACAGGAACAATTTTGCCTTTTTTTAAATTTTTAAAATTTTTTTTATTGCCAGTCCTGAGCACAGTGTCTGGCACATAGTAGTTAATAAATATATGTGTAAGAAGATTTGCTAAGACAAAAGTAAACTTCATATTAAATGAATATAGGATTTGGATGAACAGAAATTAGACATTTTTTCATTACAGATTATTCTTTTTTTTTTTTTTTTTTTTTGCTTTTTGCTGAGGCAATTGGGGTTAAGTGACTTGCCCAGGGTCACACAGCTAGGAAGTGTCTGAGACCAGATTTGAACTCAGGTCTTCCTGACTTCAGGGCTGGTGCTCTAACCACTGCGCCACCTAGCTGCCCCTATTACAGATTATTCTTAGTACTTTTCCGAGTAAGTAATAAAAACATTTTCAATAATCCAAAGGCCATAGCTAATCAGTTAATGTTAATTTCAATAACTGATTTATATAATGGGGCAACTGATGGAACAGTAGATAGGATACAGGGCTTCATCTTCCTGAGTTCAAATCTACCTTAGATATTTATTAATAGATAGATATTAGTAGTTTATGTGACCCTAGGCAAATCACTTAACTGTATCTCAGTTTTCTCATTTGTAAATTGAATTAGAAAAGGAAATGGCAAAATACTCCAGTATCTTTGCCAAGAAAATTCCAAATAATATTATGAAGAGTTGAACATGACTAAGACAACTGAATGAAAACTTAAATAAAATTAAAACCTAAAGCTATTTCTCAGAGTCTTAGAAGAAAAAAAGGACACATTACTTGGAAAATTGGCAAGTCAGTGTCTGATTTCCTGATAGCAAGGGGGAGGAAAACACAGAAATAATTACAGAAAAAAAAAAGCAGACAAAAGGACCACATTCAAAAATTATTCCTATGACTTAAATGTCAAAGTCAAATCTTGGTGAGAATCTTGGAAATGAGTAGCCTCAAAAGATGCATTGGTTCCACAATGTTTAAATAAAATCTGGGAATATTAATAGGAAAAGGCAAATAGAGTTGTTGGGAAACTTTTTTTTCCCTCAGCTATTTGCAAATGATTTCTCCACTAACTGAAGAACTCTTTATCTAGCAGGTGCTCAGTAAAGGGTGGTCTAACTTAAACACAGGCACCTTTCCTCCCAATTCACTTATTTTGTGTTTCTCCTAGGAACTGAAGATAAAAGCAATGTCCTTCAAGGCAGCTTGAGACTTTAATGAGAATGAATCATAACACTTAGGGAGGCAAACCTATTTATTTTTATTACACAACACTTTTAACTGGGCCCATTTTAAAAAGGCCAAATGACAGACCGGGGCCAAGATTAGATGCCTCTTTGGTAGACTGAATAAGCATGCTCCTGACTGAGTAAAGATTGAGAACAGTGTGCAGTCTTCTCTCACAGCTCATAATAGCCAAAAATTGAGGGGGCAGCTGGAGGGTTAGGAGGTGGAAAAGGTTGGTGAGAGAGAACCAGCAGTAACCAAAATAACCTCCCTAAAAGCTTTTTTTTTTTTAGCGTGCATGCCCCCCCACAAAACCTAAAAAATTCTTTATTAACTTCTCTTTAGACTAAAATAGGTGACATAGGTTTTTGTATTATTAAGTTTTTCAATTAGCTGAAATAGAGAAGAAGGAAGAGAATGGAGAGGGAACAAGCATTTGGGGAATAATGCAGTTAGTTAGTGTCTTTGGGAGGGACCATGTATCATGTTACTATTCACTTTTTCCTAAACTGGCCAGTTAAAGGATGTGCTAATTCTCAATGACAATTTCAGTGTGATGGGTTTAGAAGGAAAAGGAATTATGCCTCTTTTCTCTAATTCATTTTCTATTACAGTGGCAAGTTTAATGTCTACTAAACTAAACCATATGCATTGGAAAGAAATTTCCTTGAACCATCACCAAAAAAAACAAATCAAAACAAGCAAACAACAACAAAAAAAATCAAACCTTAAATCCCACCATATTTCAATGTTTACAGTGAAATATTAAGTGTCAGTCCCCTAAATTGGCTATATTACATCAGTGGAACAAAATCATTGCTCCATTCCCTGACGTTATGATACTGTTTCTAGCATCTTCTAAAAATGGCTGCCCTTTCTATACTTAACCCTTTCCAGTGCATGGCAGGAATGCTTTTAAACCAAGAAACAGTAGCATCCCAGAGGGTCCTGGCTTCTCTTTGATTGAGCCCTTCTTATCTGCAAAGCAGTAGTTTAAGACCAAGACTACCTACCTAAGGTACCCAAGACTACCTAAGTGGGACAAATTAACTCCTTATAAAGCCAAGGATTATACTTAGCATACCTGAATTCCCAGGACTTTTCTAATGCTTAATGGATGCTTGTTGATTGATAGTATACTAATTAAGCATGTAGGGAAATTTTTCTTTTTAATTTTCCTGTTATCTTGTATAAATGGAGAAGTATTACATGACTTTTTTAATAAAGTGACTCATAGAAATCTATCATCATTGTACCTGAGAATATGGTTAGCTATAGAATTTGAATGTTACAGAAGCTAGCTATGAAATTAAAGAAACAGCTGAACACATTTCTCAATTTCACTTTCTCACCTCTCATTCATTTCTCAACCCCTTGCATTTTGGCTCCTGTCCAACACTACTCCAGTGAAGTTGGCCTCTTCAAGGACACCAAATGATCTCTCTATTGATATATCCAACAATCTTTTTTCATGATTCTTATTTCCTGGCAGTGTCTGACACTGTTAACCAGTTCTCAGATTTTCATTACATTACTTTATGTTGATTTTCCTGCTACCCTCTATTTGATCCTTTTATCCCACATCTATTTCCTTTCCCATTCCCTTTTCATGGGAATTTCTCAGAGCTCTATTCTGGTTCTTCTCTAAATTCTTAGCTTCTTTAGGTTTGATTACCATTTTTATGAGGCTAACCCTTATCTCTGTTATAGTCAACTCTTCATTCTTATTTCCTTTAGTAATCCAATCCAATCAGCTTCCAAATTTTGTGGTTTCCATCAATAAACTCCCAAAGAAATAATCTCTAGGGTCAGATGGATTTACAAGTGAATTCTACCAAACATTTAAAGCAAATAAACAAACAAACAAAAAATAAAAATAAAATTCAATTCCCAATACTATGTAAACTATTTGGAAATATAGATAAATATGGAGTCCTGCCAAATTCCTTCTATGACTCAAATATGTTACTGCTACCTAAACTAAGAAGAGCCAAAACAGAGAAAGAAAATTATTGACCAATCTCCCTAATGAATATTGATACAAAAATTTTAAATAAAATACTAGCGAAGAGATTGCAGCAACTTATCAGCAGGATAATACATTATGACTAAGTGGGATTTATACCAGGTACAGGGCTGGTTCAATATCAGGAAAACTATTATTATAATTGACTATATCAATAACAAAATCAAAATCATATGATAATCTCAATAAATGCAGAAAAAGCTTTTGACAAAATGCAGCTGGTTGCATTCCCAATAAGATCAGGGGTGAAACAAGAATGTCCCTTATCACCACTATTATTTAATGTTGTACTAGAAATGTTGGCTTTATTAATAAGAAAAGAAAAAGAAATTAAAGGAATTAGAATAGGCAATGAAGAAATAAAACTATAACTCTTTGCAGATGATATGATGATATACTTAGAGAACCCTAGAAAATCATCCAAAAACCTCCTCAAAACAATTAACAGCTTTAGCAAAGTTGCAAGATATAAAATAAGCCCACAGGAATCATTAGCAATTCTGTATATTACTGACAAAGCCCAGTAGCAAGAGATAGGAAGAGAAATTCCATCCAAAATTTGTGGCTTCTTTGCTCACATTCCTGTTCATTCTACTCAAAGCACAACTACCCAACCTTGAATAATATAATATATTTCCTAACTGACCTCCACTCAGCTGCTGATGTGTTATTCCTAAAGTATGGTTGTTACTCCCTGGCTCAAGAAGCTTGAATGGCTCTCTCTTGACTCAAGGATAAAACACAAATTCTTTTGCCTGCCAATTAAAGCCCTTTGCCATCTGGCCACAGTTTATATGTTGCTAAGCATCTCTGCTTAGCAAAATGAAAATCACATAATCTATGGGGAATATTGAGTCAGAGATACAATTCTCAAAATCTTCTTAAGTGACATGCTTTAAAAAAAAAAAAAAAGATAGGAACTTAATCCAAACAGTGACACAGTTTTATACATGTAAAATAGTTAATAAATAAATAAATATTACAATAAATAATAGTAAAGTCCATGGCCTGGGGCTGTTGCTCTACTCTTTCTCCCCTTACCTACCTCCCATGGTCCAGACTGGCAAAATTTTGAGCAAGTTGGGCAGACAAAATTTCAGGTCAGCTACAGAAGGACTTAGAAGAAGTTAGGAGGGCACAGGTGAAGGCCAGCCTTTCTTCACCTGCATTTCCTACTGCACCAGCAGATACACAATAAATATGGCACTTTACCTTGAAGAAGACATGAAGTTTGCTTGTGAAAATTAGTGTCAGAAGGGTTGAAGCTTACGAGTTATTATGAATAGACAGTTTTCTGTTTTCTTCATATATCTTGATGAAATCTCTAATAAGAAATACCAAATTCCAGTTATCTTTTAATTGTTCCCTAACATATCAATGTCATTTGAACAAATTCACACTTTTTTTTAAAAAGAAAAACATTATAGCAATGTTGTGCCTGTTTCAGTTTCCCTCAGTTACTGTCTCAGTCTCCCTCAGTTACTGTCTCAGTTTCCCTCAGTTGCAGTATCAGTCTCCCTTAATTGCTGTTTCAGTCTCCTTTAATTACTCTGTCCCAGAATAGCAATCCCCACTTCCTGACCTTCAGAAATAATTGGACTCACATTCCAAAGTAATCATGAAACCTCCAGATGGCCAGACTCGACATCCCCTTTATCTATGTATGTGACCCAGACAAGCAGTCTGCTTTGGTAAGGCTCCTTACTTCCTAACCTGTCAGAACTGAATTTATGGTTTCCTTGGACACCAGATGTGCTCAGCTGTTCCCATGAGTTCTTTGTCTCCCTGAGCTATAGGACCTTATACAATGTTTGAAGTTTCCTGATGGAGCTGCTGTGTACTTTGTATTCAGTCAGCTAATATGGCTACTGAGTACTTTGTATTCAGTCGGCTAACATGGCTGTGGCTGTGTTGGTCTCCGGGGTGGACTTCGTGCTTTGAGACAAGAGTCCCACCAGTCCTGATCCATAGCTATGGATTCTGAACTCTCAATTAACATCAATGAAGCATTACCTAATTTCCATGTGTGATACTGCCTCAGTTTCTCCCTGAGCATTACAGCAGAACTGACTCATATATAGCCTGATTATTTAACTTGTGCTCTATGCTTCAAGAAAACTGTCCTATTTTGTTGTTCACAGTAAAAGGCATTCATGCCATTGCATAGCCTTTGCATAAGCTGATTCTTCTTCATAGGCTGTTGCTTTCTCTTCTCAGCCTGACTGCTTGGGACTGTCATTCCCATCAGCTCTCATCAAGATTCAGCTCAAGTGGGACTTCCTATACCAGATGCTTTATGATCTCCTTGTTCTTAAGTCTCCTCACCCAATATGTTGGATATATCTTCCATCTTCTCATTGGAAGGCAAGCATCTTAAGGTCATATATTATCTCTTTTCTATCTTTTGTATCTTTAGAACCCAGCAAAATATTTGCTACATAGTATTCACTTATTAAATGCTTATTGAATTTAATTAAAGCAAGAGTCAGGGGGGTGGAGCCAAAATGGCAGAGTGAAAACGTGACTCTGCATCCTCCTCTGATCTTCTCTCAAACCAACAATAAAATAAGCCTCTGAACTGATCTTCAAGTCAACGAATTCAGAAATATTTGGACACTGCTCTCTGAAGAACTTCATATCAGGTTTGTCTAACTTGGACAGAGGGATAGTATAGGCCAGTATAGGCCGGTATAGGCCGGAAGTGAGGGTGGGACTCAGCTCAGCTCATGGTGGCAGAAACTCCAAACTCCAAATTCCAAACACCTGGAATTTATCTGAGGCACTCGGGACACTGTGCCCTGATTAGGGGCAGGTGTTCTGGCAGACTTGCCTTGTTTAAGGAGTAATACCGATTTAGTCCTAGCCCCCACTGGCCCAGCACCTTAAGTTAATTCCACGAATTGCCCCAGGGCAAAGATTTTTTCCGAGCCTTAAAGAGACATCCACACTGTCTAAAAAAAAAAAAAAAAAAAATGAAGAAGCAAAAGAGAGCTCTCACCATAGACAGCTTTTATCAAGAGAAAGAAGTGATGACCCCAGATCCTGAGGTTCCTTTAGACAAAACTCCAAAGGAAGTTTTTAAGGACCATCACTGGTGCCCTTTTCAAAAGGCCTTTCTGGAAGATTGCATAAAGAACCTCATAAGAGAGCTGGAGGATAAATGGGAAAATAAATTGAAATGAGTGCAAGAAGGATACAGTATCTTGCAAGAAGGATATGATGCCCTGCAAAAGAGATATGAAAAAGACACCAATTTATTGAAAAATAAAATTAGTGAAGTGGAAAAAGAGTGCAATGAACAAAAAAATTCAATTGGAATTACAAATGACAAAAGTTACAAAAGGAGCTTAAAAGGTAACTGAAGAAAACAGCACTTTAAAAATAAGAATTGAACAAATGCAAGTGAATGACTCAAGACTTCAAGAATCAGTCAAACAAAAACAAAAAAATGAAAAATTAGAAGAAAATATGAAATATCTCCTAGGAAAAACAACTGACTTGGAAAATAGATCTAGGAGAGACAATCTAAGGATTATTGGACTTCCTGAAAGCCATGATGAAAAAAAGAATCTGAACACTATCTTCCAGGGAATCCTGAAAGAAAACTGCCCTGAGATTTTAGAATCAGAAGGCAAAATCACCATTGAAAGAATTCACCGATCACCTCCTGAAAGAGACTCCAAAATTAAAACCCCAAGGAATATCGTGGCTAAATTTCAGGACTATTGAACCAAGGAATAGATTCTGCTAGCAGCTAGAAAGAAACAATTCAAATACCAAGGATCAATAATTAAAATCACACATGATTTGTCAGCCTCCACATTGAAGGCTCGAAGGGCCTGGAACCAGATATTCGGAAAGGCAAAGGAACTTGGATTACAACCAAGAATAACCTATCCAGCTAGAATGAGCATTATCCTCCAGGGAAGAAGATGGTCATTCAATGATATAGGTGAATTTCACCTATTTCTAATGAAAAGATCAGATCTGAACAAAAAACTTGACCTCCAAACACAGAACTCAAGAGAATCATAAAAAGGTAAAAAGGAAAGGACTCTTGAGAACTTTATTTCTACTATGGGGATACTTAAAGTTTGAGGGTATAATTAACTAGATATTACTTTGATAATATGAAAAAGAAAACTAGAGGGGGAAAGGTTGTCATACTGGGGAAAAGAGGGAAAAAGTGGTAAAATAAGATCTAAAAAAAACCGGAGGTAAAAACAAGATAAAATCTCTTGAAGAGGCAAAGAAAACCTAATATAATTGAGAGAAAGAGGGGAGGGAGATGAGCATTGTGTAAATTTTACTCTCATTAGGTTGGGCTCTAAAAGTGTATATCAGACACTTGATTTCACATAGAAACTTGTCTGTTGCTAGAGGGAAGTGGGAGGGAATGGAGGAAAAGAAAGGGATAAACTATTAAAAGGGAAAATAGAAGAATCAGGGGAAAGGAGTTAAAAAAAAGGGGGGAGGGGATCTAAAGGGTGGTGGATTGTTTGGGAGAGGGGGTCATCAAAAGCAAAGTACTGAGGAGGGGGGAAGGGAGAAAGGGGAAAGGAAAGGGGAAAACATAACTTGGGTAAATAAGATGGCAGGAAATAAAGAATTAGTTATTCTAACTGTGAATGTGAATGGGATGAACTGTCCCATAAAGAGGAAGCGGATATCAGACTGGATTAAAAACCAGAATCCCACAATATGTTGTCTATAAGAAACACATCTAAAACATAGTGACACATATAGGATGAAGGTAAAAGGCTGGAGCAGAACCTATTATGCTTCAGGTGAACAAAAAAAAGCAGGGGTAATAATCCTTATCTCAGATCAAGTAAAAGCCAAGATAGATCTAATCAAAAGAGATAAGGAAGGAAACTATATTTTATTAAAGGGTACCATAGATAATGTAGCAATATCAATACTAAATATATATGCACCAAGTGCAATAGCATCCAAATTCCTAGGGGAGAAATTAAGAGAGATGCAAGAAGAAATAGACAGCCAAACTATACTAGTGGGGGTCTCAACCTTGCTCTCTCAGAACTAGATAAATCAAACCACAAAATAAACAAGAAAGAAACTAGGGAGATAAACCAATTGTTAGAAAAGCTAGGTATGATATATCTATGGAGAAAGTTGAATGGAGACAGTAGGGAGTTTACTTTTTTCTCAGCAGTCCATGGAACCTATACAAAAATTGACCATGTCTTAGGGCATAAAAACCTCAAAATCAAATGCAGAAAGGCAGAAATAGTAAATGCATCTTTTTCAGATCATGATGCAATAAAAATCACATGCAATATAAGGCCAGGAGAAAATAAACCAAAAGTTAATTGGAAATTAAACAATCTAATCCTGAAGAATGAATGGATGAAAGAGCAAATCATAGACACAATCAATAATTTCATCCAGGAGAATGACAATAAGGAGACAACATACCAAAATTTGTGGGATACGGCCAAAGCAGTTATAAGGAGCAATTTTATATCTCTAGATGCTTACTTGCATAAAATAGAGAAAGAAAAGATCAACAAATTGGGCTTATTGTTAAAAAAAAAACTAGAAAAAGAACAAATTAAAAACCCTCAATTAAATACCAAATTGGAAATTCTAAAAATAAAAGGAGAAATTAATAAAATTGAAAATAAGAAAACTATTGAATTAATAAATAAAACTAAGAGTTGGTTCTATTAAAAAACCAACAAAATAGATAAGCCTTTAGTTAATTTGATAAGAAAAAGGAAAGAGGAAAATCAAATTGTTAGTCTCAAGAATGATAAGGGAAAACTTTCCTCCAATGAAGAGGAAATTAGAGCAATAATTAGGAGTTACTTTGCCCAACTTTATGACAGTAAGTTTGATAATGTAAATGAAATGGAGGAATATCTACAAATATATAGATTGCCCAGGTTAACAGAAGAGGATATAAATTATTTAAATAGCCCCATATTAGAAAAAGAAATAGAACAACCTATTAACCAACTCCCTAAGAAAAAATCTCCAGGGCCAGATGGATTTACATGTGAATTCTACCAAACATTCAAAGAACAATTAATTCCAATACTACAAAAATTATTTGAGAAAATAGAGACAGAAGGTATATTGCCAAATTCCTTCTCTGAGACAGATATGGTGCTGATAGCTAAACCAGGTAAGGTGAAAACAGACAAAGAAAACTATAGACCAATTTCCCTAATGAATATTGATGCAAAAATTTTAAATAAGATATTAGCAATGAGATTACAGAAAGTCATCCCCAGATTAGTACACTATGACCAAGTAGGATTTATACCAGGGATGCAGGTCTGGTTCAATATTAGGAAAACTATCAGCATAATTAATTGTATTAATAACCAAACTAACAAAAACCATATGATTATCTCAATAGATGCAGAAAAAGCATTTGATAAAATCCAACACCCTTTCCTATTAAAAACACTAGAGAGTATAGGAATAAATGGGCTTTTCCTTAAAATGATCAG
>JAJPUD010000818.1:446062-465779 GCA_023553655.1 Myrmecobius fasciatus
GGATCCAACCATTCTGGAGAGCAATTTGGAGCTACGCTCAAAAAGTTATTAAACTGTGCATACCCTTTGACCCAGCAGTGTTTCTATTGGGCCTATATCCCAAAGAGATCTTAGAGGAGGGAAAGGGACCCTCATGTGCAAGAATGTTTGTGACAGCCCTTTTTGTAGAGGCTAGAAACTGGAAACTGAAGGGATGCCCATCAATTGGAGAGTGGCTGAATAAATTATGGTACATGAATGTTATGGAATATTATTGTTCTATAAGAAACGACCAACAGGACGATTTCAGAGAGGCCTGGAGAGACTTGCATGAACTGATGTTGAGTGAAACGAGCAGAACTAGGAGATCATTATACATGGCAACAACAATACTATATGATGAACAATTCTGAGGTCCATGGCTCTCTGAAACAAAGAAATGTCGCAAACCAGTTCCAATTGTTCACTGAAGAAAACCATATACACCCAGAGAGAGGGATATGAAATATGGACCACAACGTAACATTTTCATGATCTCTATTGATGTTTGCTTGCATTGTGTTGCCTTTCTCTGGTTTTCTTTTTTTTTCTTGTAGATAGGATTTTTCTTACATAACTTGTCAGCTATTATTACATTATTAACATGTAGTGGACTTCCTGCCATCTAGGGGAGGGGAGAGGACTGGAGGTAAAAGTTGTAATGGAGACCTTTGTAAAGATCAATGCTGGGGAACTACCCATACATATGTTATACAAATAAAAAGCTTCAATTAAAAAAAAAAAAAGCAAGAGTCAGACAGTAGACCCACACATTTATAATCACTGTATTGCAGACATTAAAAATGAACTAATCTATTTAAAAAGATTTTTCCCTGTGAAAATATAAACACTAAAAATATTTGATACTACTTTTTATTCCAGCTTGGGAATGAATCAAATTTCCATCTCAGGAGCAGGCTAACATGTATTCAGACCATGAGAAAGTCAACAGTTTGGACCCTCTCTCTAAACTCATGAATGGTGGAGGGAGTTCCCATGTCTATTGAAAACCCAGGTCTCAGCAGTTTTTCCAAAAAAGTGTTCTGGATAGAAGTCCTTGGGCAGTCAAGGCAGGTCAATTTAATCAGTAAGGTATTCTACAGTATTCTGACTTTATGCAATTGAACTTATTTCAGTTAACCCTTCTCCCTATATTAGTATTTTCTTATTTAAATATAAAGCAACTTTAGAGGATTTAAAAATTTATCTATTGAGCATTCCTTTGCAATTCTTCCTATACTCTTATCCTCAGACCTGGTCATACATAAATGATCAAGTATAAATATATGCTAATATACATTAGGGTAAAGTAATAATGCTGAGGGAAAGAATAATAAGAGCAAGCATTTATGTAGTATTTTACTTGTGTTACTTTATTTTTTCCTCACAATGACTCTGTGATGAAGATGCTAGTAGGTAGTCAGAAAACATAATGGAGGGCTTGACCTAGAGTCCAAAAAACTGAGTTCAGATACTAGCTGTGTGATCCTGGATAAGTCATTTCACCTAAGTCTGCCTCAGTTTCCTTTTCTCCAAAATGAGGATAATAATGGTATCTACTTCTCAGGGTTATTATGATGTTCAAATTAAATATTTTGTAAAATGCTTTACAAATCTTATATTACTAAGTAAGTACTAGCTGTTATTTAAGTCGCCATTTGAAATGTCAGGATATTGAGGTTGAAAAAAGTTAAAAGTTAAAAGTTAAAGCTAAAAGAAATTAAATGAAGGTTAAATGCCCATGGCCCACAACTAGTAAAGGTATAAAACAAAATTTGAACTGAGCTCTCTCATCATCTTGTCTTTTGCTTCATCCATTTAATATACCAAGTACTTGCCTCAAAATGGTCATTAGTTTAAGTGCTTCTCATTCACTTAAAAGTCATCCATTTTTGACTCATAAGTATAACCGTTAACTATAGATACAGAATGTAATAATAAACATGTTCCTACATCCCCTAAATAAATAGATAGAGAAAAGCATCCAGTAAACAATGGTACAGACAGCTAGGTGGCACACTGGATAGAGCACTGGGCTGAAGTCAAATCCAACTTGAACAAGTCACTGAACTCTATTTGCTTCAGTTTCCTTATCTGTAACTTGTACTGGAGAAGGAAAGGGCAAACCACTCATGTATCTTTGTTGAGAAAACTTCAAATGGGATCATGCAGAATTGAACATGACTGAAAAAAATGACTACTTCACCTTCAAAGACTAATTGATTTTAATTGCTTATTTTATGCTATCATGGAGATATGAATTCAGTAACTGATATTATGGATCTAATCAACAGTGATTGATGTTGAAGGTAATATGCTGGGATGAGAGCTTGAGAAAAGAAATTAGAAAAATCACCTTCTGGAATCTGGGGGGGAGGGGGCAGGAGGATCTGAACCTTTTGTAGACATTTGGGTTGAGAGTAAATCTGTAGCTTTTAACCACCATAATAATAATAATTCACATTTATCTACCCTTCTCAGGCTTGCAAAGTACATTCACAGATCACAATCCTGTAGGTGGTTTCATATATTGCTCTAATTAAAAAGCTTCATCAACTCCTGATTAATCTTTGGGTCATAAATAAACCTCTATGAACTTAGATAAACAGATCATCAGAAATTAGAGAAAGTCCATTCTTACCTAGGATCTACCAAAAATCTTTCTCGTAGAGTAGGACCTGAGAGAACTTGCTATTCAATACTACCACCTTGCAGAACTAGGGTCATTTCTATGCCACAAAGAAGCATTAGAGTTGGTCTTAATGGAAGCATATACAATGCCTGCCAACATTTTGGGTGCAGAGTATATGCTTGAAAGGAGCAAAATTAGATAAACTTTGAACTTATTTTGTCAGAAATAAAAAACATTTCCATGTGGGAATTCTACGCGGTACATAGCTTATATCTAAAACCCATGGCTCAAATTTCCAGAGAAATCTAAATGGCTTTATTAAAAGCTTTTCTCACTTATTCAAACATTCTTGAACTGCCTTATTTGGGTATTTCCTAACTTAGGTGAATTATAATGTATCAAGTTAATTTGTTAAGAGCTCCAGTATTACAGAACAGAGACTTTATTTTGATTAGAAACATCCCACCCAGAATGAACCCCAGAAAAATACTACCCAGTGTTTGAGTGGGCCCCCAATAGGGAGCAAACTGACACTGTAATAATCTCTGCTTTTGTGCCCTGATAAACAACTTTGTACCCCTGTGATGTCACCGAACTTTGGCTTCAGGTTATCTTTATAACACTTCAACCCCATGACCACTATATTTCCCTCTTAGCACCTTCATACTACTTAACAAGGGTCCCATGATTTGGTCCCTAAAATTTCAGCATTGCTTTATTAGAGCAATGCTGTTTAGGGTCCCCACCTAAATTTTCAAAAGATTTATTTAACAAATTAAAAGAATGGGAAAATGATGAGGTCCTGAATGATGGGTGTGGTAGGTAGAGAGAAATTGAAGTATTGATAAAATTATTACCTGGGACAAGCAGGAAGAAGGCTCTAAAAAAATCAAGATCAATTTAGTTCTCTGGTCCCACCCTCTGTGGAGGTAATCCAGTCAGAAATCCAAGCTATGCCCAAATTCCTGAGGTTACATTTTCCCCTATTAATCAATTTATGACCCATGGCTTTAACACTGCACTCCTTTGGGTCAGTTCACCATGGCACTGTACCTCAGAATGTCTTTCCCCTTATCCCTCATGCCACGTGGTCTCCTAACTCCACTATATCTTATGGTGTCTCTCCTCTTCTGATTCCACTTCTTTTATAGCTAAATTAACTTTTTTGGGTGCTAAGTGCCTTTTAGGACTAAGTGTATGCTGCAAACTCATGGGATATTCCCTTTCTACTAGATATTGTGAGTTCCACTAAGGAACTTGTCTTTTGTATACTCTCCCAACCCTATTTCACATTTACCATTCCTGCAGTCTATATCTCTTCTTTTTGTCTGTAATCTCTTTTCCTAAATTAACCTACCTTTTGCCAAAAAGAAAAAAAACAAAAAGAAATATGCCATTAAAACCACAAATTCTCTCATTTATTCAGAACTAGGAAAATTATTATATTTACATAGTTTATAAAGTCTTTTTAAAAATTTTGAAGTATGGGGCAGCTAGGTGGCACAGTGGATAGAGTACCAGCCCTGAAGTCAGGAGGACTTGAGTTCAAATCTGGCCTCAGACACTTAATACTTCCTAGCTGTGTGACCCTGGGCAAGTCACTTAACCCCCATTTCCTCAGCCAAAAAAACAAAACAAAAAAACTTTGAAGTACTGTTCAAAGGTTCAAAAATATTGAAAACTAGCTTCATATTAAGACATGGAAAAAGTTCTATTTTGGGGCAGCTAGGTGGCACAGTGGTTAGAGCACCAGCCCTGAAGTCAGGAGGACCTGAGTTCAAATCTGGTCTCAGACACTTAACATTCCCTAGCTGTGTGACCCTGGGCAAGTCACTTAACCCCAATTGCCTCAGCAAAAAGCAAAAAAAAAAAAAAAAAGTTTCATTTTGTTTCTGGTCACAGGATATGGCCATATCTGGTAAAGTCTTGGCCTTGAAGAGGTATAGAGTAAACACTATTTCAAATACTAATTTAGACTGTTCATTCATAATTTATAATAATTGGACCTGGTCTTGGCTAAAGGCTTTGCTCCTTTAATGAAGAAAAGATTTGCCAAGCAAATTAATAAATGAATTATGAGGTATGTTTATTATTGTTAGGAGAAAAAAATATTTATAAAGAGTTTAGTACACTGCATGCAGATAGGAAGAACTAATTACAAATGACCCCAACCTATTAAAGCAGGTCAAGTAAGAAACTTTATTTAATAATACTTTGCTAGCAGTAAGTTCAAGTTATACTAGCTAATTGGAAATAACATCTGCATTTCTTAAAAAAGAGTCTATGAGTAAAACATTTCATGGTTTACCATGGTATAGGATTTCCTCTTACTTCCCCCCACCCCCTTCTTGCTCTTCTTCCTTTTCTATTCCATTAGTCATGTCAGTGAGGACTTCTTATACAGACCATGAAAGTTTGGTCTACAGACAAGGGGCATTTCATCCAAGAAGTTAGTACTTCAGAGAGTTGTTACTTCAGTGACCTACTTTTAAGGAAAGGTTAACCTATAGTGAAGATGCAAAACTAAATTAAATTCCTGTTAAATTCCAATATTTTCCCCCTCACACTGAGTTCTCTGATTTGGGCCCTGCAGGGTGCAGTGTTACCTTGCTTGGTGAACTGAATAATTATTTATAGATTCCCTGAACATTAAGCTTACCCCTTATCTAACTTTACACAGGCTGTCTGGTTAGTGATTCTTGGAGAGACACCCTACTGGATAATGTAGTCCCACATGGTAGGTCAGGGCCCAGCTGCCCCCTTTTCCATTTTGCATTGATGGTTTGAAAATACCAGGACAATGGCTGCATGCCACATTGATTTTATAATCCCTAATCTAATGTCTCTACAGGGGGCTCTAATTCCATATAACATGTATAAAACAAAGAGATAAATGTTAGTTATTATTAAAAATGGAGGTTTCAAGGACCCATTGTAAAGCTTTGTATATGCAGATGGAATTCTAAAACTAGGTTATGGGGAAAAATAATTTCTTGATGAAGCACTGCTGATAAAGCCTTCAAGAAGCTAAAATATACAGCATTTAGTGGCACTTCCATTCTAAGCATTTTATAAATAAGAACTAATGGAATGCAAATTATATTTCTCATAGGGTACAATGTAGTCATCCTACAATGAAACTGATTCGCCATCTATTAATTGAGTGAGATCTTGAAGTACTTACAAAAGCAACAGGTTTTTGTTTTATTTCATTTTTGATGTAAATATTTCCTGGCTCACATAGGTTATGAAGTTGACAGTTTGATGTAGAGAAAACGCACAATGAACATAGAATCAGTAAGAAAACCTGATTTGAGTCCAGGCTTTGCCACTTAGTATTTATGTGATCTTGGCAAAGTCATTCTCTGAGCCATAGTTTCCACATCTATGAAGTTTCATAACATTGCTACAAATAAAATACTTCAGAATTTGAAAAGAAAAACTACTTGTATTTCTAAACATGATAGTGAATCTCTGTCCATATCTCTGTGGTATCTGAGGGCCTGAACAATTCACAATAACTCATAAAGTTCGTTTTCCTTTCTCTCTTTTATCTTTTGAACATTTTTATTTAAAATTTTGAGTTCCAAATTTTATCCCTCCCTACCTCCCCTCTCTATCTTCCTCTCTGAGAGGTCAAGCAATCATACATAGGTTATACAATTATATGCAATTATATAAAACATTATCCTATTAGTCATTTTGTGCTAGAAGAGTTGAATAAAAGAAAGTGAAAAATAGCAGCTTTAGTCTGCATTCAAACAGTATCAGATCTTTCTCTGGAGGCAGATAGTATGCTTCATCATTAGTTCCTTGGATTATCTTGGATCATTGCATTACTGAGAAAGCAAAGTTATTCACAGTTCTTCATCAAATGCTATTATTAATATTATGTACAAAAATCTCTTGGTTCTGTTAACTTCACTATGCATCAGTCTATGTAAATCTTTCCAGTTGTTTTCTTTTTAAATCCTCCTGCTTGACATTCCTTATAACAATAATATTTCATTAAAATCACATGCCACGGGGCAGCTAGGTGGTGCAGTGGCTAGAGCACCAGCCCTGAAGTCAGGAGGACCTGAGTTCAAATCTGGTCTCAGATACTTCCTAGCTGTGTGACCCTGGGCAAGTCACTTAACCCAATTGCCTCAGCAAAAAGCAAAAAAAAAAAAAAAAAAAAAAAAAAAGCACATGCCACAGTTTGTTTAGCCTTTCCCCAATTGATGGTTATCCCTTTGTTTCAATTTTTAGCCTCAAGAAAAAGAGATGTTATAAATATTTTTTTACCAGCAGGTCCTTTTCTCTTTTTTGGATGTTTTTGGGATATAGACAGAGCAGGATGATTGCTGGATTAAAATTTTCTAGTCCTATGGACATAGTTCCCAAATTGCTCTCCAGAACAGTTGGATCAGTTCATATCTTCACCATGAGTGCATTAGTGTCCCAGTTTTTCCACATCCAGTTTCTCCCATATTCAACATTTTCTTTTTATATATATATTAGCCAGTATGATGGGTATGAGGTAGTAGCTCAGAGTTGTTTTAATTTGCATTTCTCTAATCAATAGTAATTTAGAGTATTTTTTCATATAACTGTAGATGGCTTTGATTTCATTGTCTGAAAACTTCCTGTTCATATCCTTTGAGTATTTATCAGAGGATGACTGTATTTAAAAAAAAAAAATTGACTGTTTTCTAAATATTTGAGAAACTAGGCTCTTATCAAAGATATTAGTACAAAATCCTCCCTCCTCCTCAGTTTTCTGCTTTCCTTATAATTTTGCTTGCATTGGTTATGTTTGTGCAAAAATGTCTTACTTTTATGTAATCAAGTTATTTATTTTACAGTTTGTAACGTTCTCTACATATTCTTTGGTCCTAAATCTTTCCAGTATTCATAAATTTGACAAACTATTCTATGCTCTCCTCTCTTGATTTGTGTGATATCACCCTTCATCATTTTTTTGACCTTTTTTGGGTATACAGTATGGGATGTTGGTCTATACCTAGTTTATGCCATACTCTTTCCCAGTTTTTGAGAAGTTTTTGTCAAATGATGAATTTTTGCTCCAAAAATTTAGATCTTTGGATTTATCATATACTAGATTACTGAGGTCATTTATCATTAGGTAATTTGTTCATAATCTGTTCTACTGATCCATTACTCTATTTCTTAGTATCACACTGTTAAAGTGTGATTATAAAGTATCACTCTTTATAATACAATTTATGATCTCATATGACTAGATCACCTTATTTTGTATTTTTTTTTTGGATTCTCTTTATATCTTTGAGCTTTTATTCTTCAAGATGAATTTTATTATTTTTTCTAGCTATAAAATCATTTTAATAGCTTGACTAAGATGGCACTGCATGAAGAGATTAATTTACATAGGATTGTCATTTTTATTATATCAGTTTGAAAAAACAATTAATATATTTCCCCAACTGTTGAAATCTGACATTATTTGTGTGAAAAAGTGTTTTTGTTTTGTTTTGTTTTTTTGTTGTGTTCATATAGTTCTCAGGTTTGTCTTGGCAGATAAACTCCTAAGTATTTTATGTTGTTTACAATTATTTTATTTTATTTCTTTTTTCTTTTTCTTTCTTTTTTTTAAAATTTTTTTTGCTGAGGCAATTAGGGTTAAGTGACTTGCACAGGGTCACATAGCTAGGGAATGTTAAGTGTCTGAGACCAGATTTGAACTCAGGTTCTCCTGACTTCAGGGCTGGTGCTCTATCCATTGTACCACCTAGCTGCCCCTTTGTTTACAGTTATTTTAAATCAAATTTCTCTTTCTATTTCTTGTTGTTGGCAACATATAATAATGCTGATGATTTATGTGGGTTTGTTTTGTATCTTGCAAGTTTGCTAAAGTTGTTAATAATTTCAAATAGTTTTTAGTTGATTCACTAACATTTCCTAAGCATAATATCATATCATCTGCAAAGAGTGATATTTTTGTTTTCTTGTTATTCTAATTTCTTTAATTCCTTTTTCTTCTTCTATTGCACTTCTAATACACTATTAAATAAAAAAAGATGATAATGGTGATCCTTGCTTTATCCCTGATTGTATTGGGAAAGCTTCTAGCTTATTGCCATTACAGATAATGCTTGCTGATGGTTTTAGATAAAATATTACTTATAATTTTAAAGTGAGTTCCATTTATTCTTATGTTCTTGATGTTTTTAATAAGAATGGATGCTATATTTTTTTTTCCAAAGGCTTTTTCTGCATCTACTGATTCCTTTTGATTGTTATTGATGTGGCCAATTATACTGATAGTTTTCCTAATATTGAAGCATATTCTTGGTATAAATCCCATCTAGGCAAAAGAATACCTAACAATTATCTTAATTCTTCACTGGGAGTAAATGTACCCTTTTTATTTTTGATATTAATAATTTGATTTTCTTCTTTATTTCTTAAAATCAAATTAACCATTGGTTTATCTATTTTATTGGGTTGTGTTTTTTTTTTTCATGAAAGTAGCTACTAGTTTTATTTATTAGTTCAATGGTTTTCTTTCAGTTTTATTAATGTCTCTTTTGATTTTTAGGATTTCTAATTTGGTATTTATTAATTAATTTGTTCTTTTTCTAATTTTTTTTGTTTTGTTTTGTTTTTATTGCTTGCCCAATTTATTGATCTGTTTTTTTTTCTCTTTATTGATGTAAACAATTAGAGATATTACAGTTCCCTAGTAACATTTTGGCTATATCCCATAAATTTTGGTATGTTGTCTCATTGCTATCATTTTCTTTAATGAAATTATTGATTGTTTCTATAATTTGTTCTGTGATCCACTTACTTTTTAGGATAACATTATTTAATTTTCAATAAATTTTAATCTTTTTTCCATTGCTTCTTTTATTGCATTATAATCTGAGAAGTATGGGCTTGCTATTTCTGCTTTTTGACATTTTGTTGCGAGGTTTTTAATGTTCTAATGCATGGTCAATTTTTCTGCAGGTCTTTAAAATATATATATATCTTTCTATTGCCATCCAATTTTCCCCAAAGATCCATCATATCTAACTTTCCCAGATTTTTATTCACCTGCTTTTTTCTTGTTTAATTTTTGATTTTAATTATATTTTAGTTCTAAGAGGGGAAAGTTGAAGTTCCCCAACTAGTATAGTTTTATTATCTATTTCCTTCTGTAACTCATTCAACTTCTTCAAAAATTTAGATGCTCTCCCATAGGGTTCTTATACATTTAGTATTGATATGATTTTATTGTCCCTTTCAGGAAGATATAGTTTCCTTCCTTATCTCTTTAGATTAGATCTATGTTTTCTTTTGCTTTGCCTGAGATCATGATTGCTATGGCTCCAGCAATTAAGTCAAAGCATACTAGATTTTGCTCCAATCCCTTACCTTTATCCTGTGTTCATCTCTTTGTTTCAGATATATTTCTTGTAAGTAACATATTGCAGAATTCTGCTATCTGCTTCTGTTTTATGGATAAACTCATTCCGTTCACATTTATAGTTATAATAAGTAATGATGTATTTACCTCCTGGCTATTTTCCCTAGTTTATTCCCCACCCCTCACCCCAGCCCATTTGTGTAATCCTATCTGTGTCTCCACAATATTCTTTTTTTTTTTTTTTTTTTAATCTGCTTATAATCCTTTCTCCTTGATCTAGGAGCTCTGGAACCTAGCTATTATATTCCCAGGAGTTTTCATTTTGGAGTCTCAGGCAGATTGGTGGATTCTTTCAATTCTATTATGCTGCCTGGTTTTTAATATATCAGGGTGGTTTTCTTTGATAATTTCTTGAAAAATGTTTTCCATTCCCCTCCTCCCCCTTTTTTAAACATGATTTTCAGGTAGTCCAAGTGAGTTGTTGTTTTACTCAGTAAATTTTTGCATAGCTTTCCCCATGCTATTGACTTTTTTCAAGATTCTCTTGCTATCCTCTCATTTCTTTTTCCAACTTTTATTCTTTTTAAAATTTTCTTTTTTTTCTTTTTTTTCCCCCTGAGGCAATTGGGGTTAAATGACTTGCCCAAGGTCACACAGGTAGGAAGTATTAAATGTCTGAGATCAGATTTGAACTCAGGTCCTCTTGATTTCAGGGCTGGTGCTCTATCCATTGTGCCACCTAACTGCCCCATCTTTTTTATCTTTTAATCTCTTTCCAAAATTGTTTTTGGGCCTGAGACCAACTTACATTATTCTTTGAGGCTTCACATGTAGCTATTTTGACACTATTGTCCTCTTATAAATTTATGCCTTGATCCTTTTTGTCACCATAGTAACTATTTATAGTCAAGTTTTGTTGTTGTTGTTGTTGTTTGTTTTTAGCTCATTTTTTCTCCTCCTTTTGTGACTTGATGTTTTGCATAAGAGTTGGGCTCTTTTCCTGCATTGTCCCAAGCTTTTTATCCTAGGGCTCACAGTCTTTTTGCTGGCTTTCAGTGGATTTCAGGATTTAGTTTCTTGCTTTCTGTGGGGGATACACTTCTCTTCTGGCTTGTACTGGGGGAAGGGAGGGAGAGAGGCTTCCCCATTGACCTTCCCTGATTTTGGTGTTTAGTGGCTGGCCCACCTCAATAGTGGGGCCTTGCTGCTGGATTGCTATGAAAACAGTCTCTCTGTGGAAGGTCCCAGGGGTGGGATCTTACTGCTGAAGCAGAGCTTCACTAATGTTCAATAATAGGGTTATGGCCTTCCTGGTAGCTTGTTCTGGGAGTGGGGTCATTGGAGTGGGATTTTACTGTGCTAAGCAAACTGTTCACTTGCCTAGGGGCTGCTGGTTTACAGGAGGATGGGACCTCCTTGGTGGAATTTCCTAGGCTTAGAGCCCTGCTGCAGGTCCTCTGCTATGAGGCTGGCTGCAGCTACTCTTGGACTTTACTCCCCTCCCACCCAGTGAGACATCCTTCTTTCTGGGTTGGTAATATGTTTCCTTGCTCCTTGGATCAATATTGAGGCAATTTTTTGTTGTTTGGAGGGGAATTTGGGAAGGCTTCAGAGGATTCCTTCTAAGTCCACCACATTGGCACTGGAAGAAATAAAATTTGTTTTCAAGATGAACAAATGTACTTTCCAAATTCTATTGGAAGAATAAATTTGACCTGGAGAAGTTAATATCTACTTTTTCAGGATTCCTCAAGCAACAGAGCTATGTAACACATTTTGCAAAAACATAAATATTATAGGGCTAGTGAGTAATGAAACAAGAGTCTCCCAGAATGAGAAGGCAACAATGAATTTGGAATTGTTGTTTCTGGAGGGAAGGCTCACATTCTGGCATGGTCACAGATTTACACAAATATGGAAGCAAACAAGTACCTATTCATTAAAGCCATAATAAGTGGCTACAAATTTGAAGTCAATGAGAGTAAGAGATTGCCTTTCACATACCTAGTGTGTAGAAGAGATTATTTGATTCAGATGCTTGGAGACTAAATCTCTATTACTAATGACTATGTAACTCCAGATGAATCATTTTTCTTGATCTCAGTGGTCTCATTTTTAAGTTGGAGAGAGTATCAGACTGATCTGCATCCAGGATTATTTTTAAACTTAAAGAAAGTAATAGATGAAATTGTAAAGTGTTATACTGATGTGACAGCATATACAATTCATTTCAATAAACAGTTAAAAAACATTTATTAAGCATTTACTATGTATCAGGCACTGTGCTAAGTGCTAGGGATACAAACTAAAACAAAAGACAGGCCCTGGTCTCAAAGAGCTCACAGATTAGAAAAGGAGACAATGTGAAAAACAACTATATATAAAGAAATTATAGAAAAGATAAATTTGAGATAGCCAATAGAGGAAAGGAATTTAAGTGGAATCAGGAAATGCTTCTTATTAAAAATGGGGATTTTTCTAGGATTTAAGAAGTCAATGAATCTAGGAGGTAAAGATGAGGAGGGTTAGTCTTCTAGGCATGAATGTTGAGGTTGAGAAGGGGAGACCCCAAAAGTCGCAGGCTGGTGTCTCAAAAGAATTTGCAGGCTTGAACCCATCTCCTAGTCAAGGAGCAAAGTTTATTAAAAGCAATGTGACAACATTACCTAGTGGCCTTAATTGTAAGGGAATTCAGTAAAGAAACTGAAGCAAAGAGATACTTATTTCAATCAGAGATATGCTAATTCTACAGCCCAAAGGTAAGGAGTAATATTCAGATGAATTAAGAGTGGTCTCCAAAATTTGATTATCACTGACCAGATCATCAATCAGCAATGAACTGGGAAGTAGTCTGTACAGAATCAGACAGACTGGGAGTAGGAGTTTCCTGATAGCCAAATGCTATCTGGCTAAGGAATGGTTAGAATCAGATAGATTGTGAGTTTCCTGAGGCAGATTCCAAAGCCAGAAGATTCAGGACTATTGACCCATTAGAGCAGAAGCCCCAAGGTCAGGGGACCCCAAAATCACATTACATCATGAGGAATAGGCAGTTCCCTGTAGATGTGAAATGAAGTGTCTTGTATAAGGAATAGTGATGAGGCAGACATCATATTATGTATGTGAGGGAAGAGGAAGACTAGAAAGGGAAGAGGGGGCCAGGTTGTAAAAAGTGTTACATGCCAAAGCTAGCATCAACTTTGATCCTAGAAGTGATAGTATCTTGTCCTTAAGGATCTTATATATCCAGCAAAAAAACCTTTTTATCAGTTATTGCATAATTTCTTTTCTTCTTTACTCTGAATTAAGACAATTGCATTAACAGAAGGCAAACAAATCAGGAATGCTTTAACTTTGAAACACTGTGTATCCTCCCAGAGAAGAATAGGACAAAGAACTCCTAAACTTGGGGGAGGCAAGAAGGAGAGTCCAAAAAGAAAAAAGAAAGAAAGCGATAAATTGAAAAAGATCAAAAGGTCAGACTTCGTGGGTTGCTGAGTTTGTTTTCCTGAAGCAAAGTACAGCTATGGAGGCTTTTATACTGAAATATTTTCATAAATGTGCAACCTATCTGCAGGAAACCTCCAAGCCTCTTCTGGTTTTAAAAGCTAGAATCCCAAGTTTCAGAGTCTGAAGCAATCTTTGAGTGCCCTGAGAGGCTTATTTTTCAGCTTTTACATTCTTCCCCACAGTACATGTATTAGAAGAGATGGCCTAATTTGCTTCAGCAGCCAGACTTGGCATCTTCCATTTTTCCTGGATGTATATAGTTACATTCTCTCTCTCTTTGACAAGCCATAATCACTTGTGCTGTTTTCATTAAATTGTAATGGAGGAAAACATCCTAGAAAACTTAAATTATCCCCTAAGTTAAGGGATAGTCTGCTTACTTGGAAATCTTTGCTTAACCCTCAGCTATTTAAAGATCAAGTGAAAAGGAAGACATAAGCAGATTCTGCCTCATTCTGGATTTTTTTTGGCTGTGTCCTTTAAAATCTGTTATGTTTGCTTTTCTTTGGAAACAATGGTAGATTTGACAACTTAATGTGAGAGAGTTTAAGTACCCAAACCATAATTCAATATTATCTTTAGTACTAAGGACAAAAGTGAGATGTATTTACCTTTGATTGTATAAGGCTATTGAGAGAATCTTATTTTTGAGAGATGTTTACACCAATAAAATCACAGGTCTTGAATTGTACTGAATGGATTTGTGGAATCAGGAAGACTTGGGTTGAAATCCCATAGATACTTTCTAGCTCATAGTTTCTTGGACTGTGATTTGAGATTCCATATGGGGTTTAGTAACTGAATGTGGGGCTTGTGAAATTATGATTTATTATCAGTAAATGTTTGATTTGTATACCTATTTTAAATATCTATGTATCCATAGTTATGTAAAAATTTTTCAGTTGAAAAGGGGGTGTGAGTAAAAAGAGTTTAAGAAGCCCTGTAATCCAGTTGAATGAGTCACTTACCACTTTTCAGTTTCAGTTCTCTTCCTTGTAAAATGAGGATATTGTAAGGATCAAATGACATAATATATATAAAGAGTATTGAAAAACTTAACTTTCTATATAAATGTGGGCTTGTTATTATTTGGTGAATTGGGCTATGGTCTGACTTTTATGTCTTCACAGAAAATACATTGAATTGTTTTTTCCCTGATATCCTACCACTAATGAAACAAGCTGAGGAGCATGGCCTCCAGATAACACAGGATCAGACCCAGATTTGATTCTCATTTATTCCACCACACACAACATTCTCAAATCCAAATTTAAGAAGTAGAGGAAGGTACTATATACTTGTGCCTTGAGGAAAATCATTCTCCTTTCTTCTTCATCCTCTGGTTCAATGAATACTTTATGGATTAAATATCTTATCTGTACTTGAATATGGAGAATGGAAAAGGTTACCCTTTTGCTTCTCTAGATGATGAAAGACAGATATCAAGTCTTCAGTCAGGATACTCTCAATCCTGGTTTCAGATTCCATCCCTGACAGTGACTGCCTAAATCTGATCAAGTTGCTTAACCTCTCAGTACCCCTAGGTCACTATGTAAGACTCTATATGGTAGCTCTCTACAGGAAATGGTAGTTTCCTCACCAGGAAACTTTTGTGATGAAATCATGAGTTCAGACAGACCAAAACAAACAAATTAATCAAAAAACTAGTAGCATTTTTTTTTTAAATCCAGAGAATTCATTTCCCACCTGAACAAAGATCCCCATTTCAAATTCATTTTCTAAAGCAAATATTAAAACTTTCAAGAACTTGTATCCTGTATGGGAAGAATAATTAACTGCTTACTGAGTAGAATCAATGTGGTATCTGAGACTAATATTAGGGGTCAAAAAGGAGGCAATGTTTTTCCTTGAAGAAATATATCTTTCCCTGGGAATCCAGCTTAAAGAATAGATACTAAAGCTATTCTTCAAGATGTAGTTAGTGTCAAGGCATTAAATAGGCAATTTATCTTTATGTTACAGCATTCAGAGGGAAAAAAGAAATTTTGCTTGGAAAACAAATGCCTTCTTACTAAAGAGGCAGTCAGAGTGCGCTAAGAATCTGAATGAAAACATTTTTTTCTTGCCACTTATAATTATGTTTTAAGATTAACTAGCACCCAAATGTGAGAGCATTAGAATTTATTTATTGAAATGATACAACTTTAAAATCTATTATCCATACTTTGATATTCATGAGCCATTTCCAAATAGAGCTTTGGGTCTTTTAAATGGCAACCTTTCCCCTTCTACAGACCATTATGTTTCAGTTGCTCATAAAATCACTAAGTAATTAGAAGTTCAACCTAGTAGGAATATAGGAAGGAGATGTTAAAAAATAAGTACCAATTTCACATCAGTTGAATAATATCTGTCTATCTTCTTTTTAAATATCTATTCCAAAGGGGGGAGGGGGGAGTGAACTGATAGATTGAAACCAGATTTTATTAGAAAAGGAAAGAGAGAAATTACTTTGCATTAAAAGAATAGAATAGTCATTCCCAAACAGAAAAGATATTTTTTAAAATACTTGCAAAGTGATCTGATTTTAAAATATTAAAAATTCTCAAAACGTAAATGGAATTGAGAGGCAGAAAAATAGAAAAAAGGGGAAAAAAAAAAAAAGAAAAACAGAGGGCAAAAAAAGGTGAATTCTAAATTCATCCTGTTCTTTCCTTGAATGTATTAATTTTTTAATGGCTTTTGTTTTGCTCTTTGGTGACTGGTGCATGTGCTAATGCTCTTGGACTGTGAATCTGCATTTTGGAGTTAATTTCTTGATGATAGCACTATTCACAGGCACATCTCCTCTGACCTGCTCTGCGTTTATTAATGCATAGAAAGGGTGCATCTGTTTTTTCCTAATCACAGTTGTGAAGCCACTGACTCGTGATTATTGCTCATTTCCTTTTACAATGCCCTTTTGTGCTCTTCAAAAACTGTTCTGCCCAACACCTGTTGAATTGTATTTTTAGTCCTAAATGTGGCATAGTACAGTGGAGATTTTACATGTGTGTACATCAAAACTGCTGTTTTTCCATAAAAATTTGAGAAAGACACAAAATTTTTTGGCCCCTCTCATATTAAAAGAAATTATTACAAAATAATTAGATTATAGGTTATAGAAACTCAGAGGTCATCTAATCTGACTTCATTTTCCAGGAAGGTTATATGAGTTACCTAAGGTTTTATTGCTATTCAGTCATTTTGCAGTACCGTTTGACTCTTTGTGACCCCATTTGGGGAATTCTTGGCAAAGATAGTGCAGTGGTTTACCATTTCCTTCTTCAACTCATTTTACAGATGAGAAAAGTGAGGCAGGTTTACATAACATGCCCCAAATCGCATAGCAAGTAAGTGTCTGAGGCTGAATTTGAACTCAGTGTCTTCCCCAGGTTTGGCACTCTATACACTGAGTTACTACTACTCTTACTTAGTTATGCATGTAGCATTCCTTAAAGGTGGAATTTCATCACCTGTTTCATATTAGCATAAAGTAATAAATGTGATATTTATTTGTTACAATAATGTTTCATGTTTGTCCTTGTATCCCAGTGCTGGAAATCAGTAGGCACTCAATACTTGCTGATTAATTTTTATTCAAATGGTCCTTTGGAAGACAAAAAAATTAAAAACCAAATAAAGATCATTGATTGTTATTTCATTAAACCCATTTTTCCAAGAGACCCTCTATTGTTTCTTTGTTATCTCATTTATCCCCCTAGTCCTTTATTTTTTTTAGTCATGAGATCTCATTTACTTAGATGTGCATTCATCCATTAAAAATTAGGAGTTCTTCAATATTTGTGGAGATTATGGATGCAGGATCCTGTAGGATATGGGAAAACATGAATAATGCTAGGCATAATAATTCTGATCTTATTTAATATATAAAACAAGTAAAGCAACATGCTGCATCCATTTAAAAAAAAGTTGTTTCTATTCAAAAGAAGAAATTATTACCTTTGCAATAATCTTGCACACTATGTAGGTTCCACTGTCTGTGTAACTGCAGCAACTGCTTCAAGGATTTTCTTCTTCTATGAAAAGAACTAGATACAACCATTACTGTGAGAGAAAGTCATGCAACTGAGTCTGAAAAGTAGAGGAGGAAAAGAAGGTTTCCCAGAGTGGCATCAAACAAAATTTAACTGTTTATAATAAATTTATATATATATATATATGTGTGTGTGTGTGTGTGTGTACTTAGTAGTAAATCAATAATGTATAATATTTATGCATTTATGACTTGCTAAATTTTTTGTTTTCTTTATATAAAAGCATCTGTGATTTTCAAGTCTGCTTCAAATCTCCAAAAATTCCCATTTAATTATTGATGACATCCACCAAATGATCAATTTGAAATCTGTGAATGTATTTATGGTTATTTATTTTGTATATTAGTAAAAACAGTTAACATTTAGATAGTATTTTAGACATTTATAAAGCATATACATATACTCTCTTATGTATAAAGGTGCTATGATTGGGGAACCCTTATAAATTATCAATTTGACAAGTTCTTCCATTCAACTTGAACAGATTGCAGAAGATAGACCTTTGAATATATTCACAGGCATTCTTGACCTGGGGTCCATATATCCCTTAAAAGGTCTGTGAATTTGGATGAAAAAAATTATTTGTTTTAGAAAGATGGTTTTTCACAACAAAGCTTTATAGTATTTTTGAGGTCTGTGGATATGATGAAAACCATATTCCCCCTTGATCTTTGGGAGGGTGGACCTGGGTTAGAGAAACCTTAAAATCTCAATGCCTCCTGACCTCTAGGAGGGCCCAACCCTCCTGTTCATAGGGGAAACTCCCAGATATTGATTTTCACCTACAATTCAATTGGAGATTTTGGCTTGGGGCATAATGACCACCCTTTATCGAATTGAAAACTAGTCCCTCAAATTCATCTGGAGATTGTTCCCTAACCTTGAACCACAAAAACCCAATATAATCAAACGCTGAACCCCAAATATTTGCTAAAAATTCTAACAAGATTTGGCCTGCTAAGAAATTATTTCTCAGTGTAATAAACCCAGTTTTTTTTTTGCCACAAACCTTGCCTGTATTCAGAATTGCAAATTCTTTTCCAAGAACTTGCAACACCGGCCAGGGGATCTCTCAACTTTAATTTCTCACACCTCAACAGATATAGCCCAATGTCATCTGAGAATAATATTATTTCATAAGGTTTTCCATTTATAGAGAACTCAGTTTTCATTTAGAGTATGGCTAAGTCATCTGAGTTACAAGTTTCTTTTCTATATGTTTTTGTTTTGGTGCTCAGGGAATCACTGAATAAAGCTATCTCCCTAGTTGAATCTTCTATAGATAGGGTCAGATAATTTTAATGTCTCCATGGATATCACCTTGTGTGAAAAGAATCTTCAAGTTCATATTATTTCCTACCAAATCAAATGATTTTAAACAATATGATCAAAGGCAATCTTCTATCTTCATTGTTTGACTAAAATATAGTATGCTACAGGAAATCAACTGTGAAAGTCTTCTACATATGGTCATGTTTTCTTAACTGGTTCTTATCTTTGACTAATATTTACTATGAGAGGTAACTTTGTGTACATTAATATCTATGACATTTTCTCTCTCTCTTACCTAGAACTTAAATTCCTATACCATGCATATACATTTGCACAGTAACTCTTTTGGAAAGCATTCCCTCCTTACTCTCATTTCAAAAAGAACTTCCTTTCTTTTTAAAACGCAAATCAAGCACCTTTACCCACAGGAAGCTTTCCTAATGCTCCAAGTGCTAATGCTTCCAGTTCAAACTCCCCTATATTTAATTGTTTTGTGGATACAGAGTCCCAAAAGTCACAGTTTTTTAGTGTTTTAAGTATTAGTGATTTATTTTTAGTCATTGTATATTCATATTGCATATATCTCAAGGTGTGCTGATGTTTAATGACTGAACCTCTGAAAAACAGAACATACTTTTAAGTTTAATATGCATTGCTAACATTTTCTCCATTACTTTCTTAAATCTAGACAATCAGCTCTGTGTGTGTGATTGTGTTGTGTATATGTAGGAGAAGAAAAAAGAAGGGAGGAAAGACAGAAAGAGAAAAAAAGAGAGAGAAAAAGACAGGACAAGACAGAGAGAAAGAGAGAGAGAGAGAGAGAGAGAGAGAGAGAGAGAGAGAGAGAGAGAG
>JAJPUD010000818.1:465789-507408 GCA_023553655.1 Myrmecobius fasciatus
GAGAGAGAGAGAGAGAGAGAGAGAGAGAGAGAGAGAGAGAGAGAGAGCGTGAGAGAGAGAAAGAGAAATGCAGCACCTAGGTGAACCAATAAGCCTGGAGTCAGGAAAACTTCCCTACTTACTAGCTTTGTAGTCCCATACAAATCACTTGACTCTAGTTGCCACAGCTTACCCATCTGTAAAATGAGCTGGAGAAGGAAATGGCAAACTACTCTGGTATCTTTGCCAAGAAAACTCAAATTGTGGTCACAGAGAGTTGGTATTTGTGTGTATGTATATCTATGATACATATATCCACATATATGTACATATATGTAAATATACATATATGTGTGTATTTGATGATTTATTTGGTTTCCTTCATTAAAATCTAAACTCATTGCAACCTAGGGATTATTTTATCTTACTTGTATCTTACAGTTACTTTATACAAAGCAGATAATAAATTCTTATTGATTGATTGGTGCTTAAATAGACTTCCTTATCTTGTTCTCCTTTATCTGTTATGACCCCCTTCCTTCCTGCTTATCTAGATCCTCCACTTCATCCATAAGGCTTTAGTCTCCCCTTCCATCACACCCTTCTTTGAACTCCTATTAGCACTTAAATTTAATTAATACCAGTATAGCAATTTATTCTTCTTTAATTGTTTCACCTGTGCTCATTTTGTTTATATACAGTTCATGTTTCTTTCATAACTTCATAGAACCTGTAACCTGTTGAACATAGTTAATTAGTACTAGAGAAAAACATCACCACCATTACCTTACCACTATCAATATTTCTACTGCTACCAGTGCAGCTGCTACTGTTACTATTACTCTATTATCACCACCATTACCACCACCATCACTAAATTTTTATAGGGTTTTATCCTTTACCCTTGAGAGACAGAATGGTGCAATGTAAAGAATTGGACTCAAAGCCAGAATAACCTTGATACAAGTTCCACCTGTGATATATTCTAGTTGACAGATATATCAATTGAACCTTTAGTGCTCTTCGTATCCCTTAAAGACTATAAGTGAAAGAGAAGTTGCTATCTCCACCCAATTCCTTATTCTTTCCCTGACTTCCTTTAAGTCTCAACTATAATCCCATCTTCTACATGAAATCTTTCTCTGACATCTTTAATGCAGTACCTTACTTTTGCTAATTATCTCCATTGACCATATATTTGCTTATTTATAGGTCATCATCAAAGCTGACATTTATGTATACTTACTATGTGCCAGACTGTGCACTAAGCAATTTATAATTATTGTCATAATAATGGAGCAGCTAGGTGATACAGTGGATAAGACACTGATCCTGGAGTTAGGAGGACCTAAATTAAAATCTGGCTTCATATACTTACTAGCTATGTGACCCTGGTCAAGTCATTTAACCTATATTGCCTTTCCCCTAACTCCCAAATAATTATTACCATAATTGATTTCCACAACACCTTTGGAAAGTAGATACTATTAATATCCCCATTTTCCAGATGAGAAAACTAAGGCAGAGAGAGATCAGTAACTTTCCAGGATCACACAACTAAAGCCTGAAGCCACATTTGAACTCAAGTCTTCCCAACTGTAGGTAGACCCAGTGCTCTATTCACTGTACTAAACAAGACATCCACCTAGTTATATAAAATATAGGTGTGTATGTATCATGAATATAACACACATACATACACATATAAGCATATGTAACATATATATGCCCATATGTAGTTCTGAGTTTGTATTTCCATGGTGGAGAGGAATGCTTGTGTTTATACACAAGAACATAGAAACCCTTATTGCAATTCCAAGTCAGAGAGAAGCACTTGTGTTTGTGGCTGCAGGAGACCAGAGATCCTTACTGAATTAAGACCAGAGCATAGACCCAGAAAGCATCAAACAAACAAACTTCTCTCAAATCACATAATCTCGGAAGGGCCAAAAACTTGGTGAATTCCATAATGAGCTCTAAAAACAGTAGAATAAAAAAGTCTGAAGCTCCCCACTTTTAGGTAAACAGAACTCGATTTTTTTCAAGAAATAGGTAGAAAAATGAGTAAACAAAACAAAAAAGAACTTGATCATTAAAAAAAAAAACCTGTAATAATATCAGAGAAGACTAAGACACTAACTCAGAAGATAATAATGTCAAAACATTTGCAAGCAAAGTCTTAATGAAAAATGCTAACTGGATCAAACCCTAATAAAAATTCTTGGAATAGTGAAAGAAAAAGATAAAGTAGTGGAGGAAAAAATGGGGAAAGAAATGAGAGTGATACAAGAAAATTATGAAAAGGTAATTAATTATAGTTTGATAAAAAAGGAACAGGGGCAGCTAGGTGGCACAGTGGTTAGAGCACCAGCCCTGAAGTCAGGAGGACCTGAGTTCAAATCTGGTCTCAGACACTTCCTAGCTGTGTGACCCTGGGCAAGTCACTTAACCCCAATTGCCTCAGCAAAAAAGCAAAAAAAAAAAAAAAAAGAAGAAGAAGAAACAAAAATACTAAAGAAAATAGCACTATAAAAACCAAAATTAATCTAATGATTAAAAAAATGACACAAAAATTCACTGAAGAAAAGAATTGCTTTTAAGAAATAGGCCAAAAGAAAATAGAGATTTAAAAAAAAATCACTGATTAAAAGAACTTCTTAAAAAGCAGAACTGGCCAAATGTAAAAAGAGGTATAAAAAGCTCACTGAAGAAAATAGTTCCTTAAAAATTAGAATTGGGGAACTGGAAGCTAATGATGTCATGAGATATTGGGAAAAAATAAAAGAAAGTCAAAAGAATGAAAGAAAAAGAAGAAAATGGAAAATATATGAAAATCAACTGATCTGGAAAATAGACTGATCAGAGATAATTTAAAAAATTATTGGACTTCCAAAAACTCATAATTTTTTTAAAAAAGAGTCTAGACATCATCTTTCAAGAAATTATTGAGGGAAAATACCCTGATTTTATATATGTAGAAGGTAAAATAGAAATTGAAATAATTCAACTAACCATCTCCTGAAAGAGATCCCAAAGCAAAAACTTCAAGAAATATGCTAGCCAAATTCCAGAGCTCCCTTCTCAAGGAGAAAATATAGTAATCAGCCAGAAAGGAACAATTCAGATATCATGGAGACACAATAAGGATCACATAAGATTTATCATCCTTTATGTTAAAGAAACAGAGAGCTTAGAATATGATATTGTATGGAGAGCAGTCTGGATCTATGCTCAAAAAGTTATCAAACTGTGCATACCATTTGACCCAGCAATGTTTCTACTGGGCCTATATCCCAAAGAGATCTTAAAGGAGGGAAAGGGACCCACATGTGCAAAAATGTTTGTGGCAGTCCTTTTTGTAGTGGCAAGAAACTGGAAACTGAATGGATGCCCATCAATTGGAGAGTGGCTGAATAAATTATGGCATATGAATGTTATGGAATATTATTGTTCTGTATGAAACAACCAGCAGGACGATTTCAGAGAGGCCTGGGGAGACTTGGATGAACTGATGATGAGTGAAATCAGCAGAACCAGGAGAACATTATACACAGCAACAAGACTATACGATGATCAATTCTGATGGACATGGTTCTCTTCAACAATGATGTGATTCAAACCAGTTCCTATTGTTCAGCGATGAAGATAGTCATATACATCCAGAGAGAGGCCTGAGGAAACTGAGTGTGAACCACAACACAGCATTTTAAAGCTCTCTGTGAACATTTCCATGCATTTTGTTTTCCTTCTTAGGTTTTTTTTTTCTCTCTCTTTCTAGATCTGATTTTTTTTGTGCAGTAAGATAACTGTATAGATATGTATACATAGATTGGATTTGCCATATAATTTAACATATTTAGCATGTATTAGATTACCTGTCATCTAGGTGTGGGGGTGGGGGAAAGGAAGGGAAAAGCTTGGAACAAAAAAAAAAGTTTTGCAAAGGTCAATGTAGAAAAATCACTCATATGTTTTGTAAATAAAAAGCTTTTAAGAAAAAAAGAAAAAAAGGAAATAGAAGGGAAAGAAGATAAAAGAAAGATGGAGGGCACTATATAAGGGAGGCCAAATTAAGGGAGTCAGTGGAGAGAAGCAAGACAGACTTTTGATGAGGGACAAGAAAAAAAGAGAAAAAGAAGGAAAAAAAGAAGAAAAGAGAATGGAGAGAAATATGGTTAACAATCATAACTATGAATGTAAATGAAATAAGCTTATCCATAAAATGAAAGCACATATTGGAATTGATTAAAAATATTCCATATAGGATCTGGAACAGAACTTCTCATGTAAGTTAAAGTAAAATAGATAGGGATAAATAGCAATCATGATCTCAGATAAAGCAAGAGCAAACATAGGCCTGATTTAAAGAGATAACCAGAGAAACTACATTTTGATAAAAGATACCATAGACAATGAAGTAATATCAAAAACATTTTTCAAATTTATTTAATAAAAATCTCTCTTCTCAAAAAATAGGGAACTACATCAAATTTGCAAAAAATAAGCCATTTCAAATAAAAGGAAAAAATAAGCCATTTCCCAATTGATAAATTATCAAGGGATACGAATAAGCAGTTTTCAAAAAAAAGAAATCAAAGCTACTTTCTAAAGTTATATAAAAAATGCTTTAAATAACTATTAATTAACAAAAGTCAGATTAAAACAATTGTTAGGTACCACCTCACAAATGCTGGTGGGGATGAGGAGAAATAAGGATACAAATGTTTTCTTGATAGAGATGTGAGCAGATCTAACCATTCTGGACAATAATTTTTTTATTGAAGTTTTTTTTTTATTTTCAAAACATATGCAAGGATAATTTTTTCAACATTGACTCTTGAAAAACCTGTGTTCCAATTTTCCTTTCCCCTCAACCTCTCCCCTAGATGGCATGTAATTCCATATGTTAAACATGATAAAAAAATATGTTAAATCCAAAACAGGCATAAATATTTATACAATTGTCTTGCTGGACAAGAAAAATCAGATTAAAAAAATGAGAAAGAAAATAAAATTAAAGGAAATAACAACAAAAAGAGTGAAGTGCTATGTTGTAACCCACCCTCAGTTCTCACAGTTCTCTCTCTGAGTATAGATGACTCTCATTATCACAGAATCATTGAAACAGGCCTGAATCATCTTATTGAAAAGAGCCACATCTGGACAATAATTTGGAAAAAATTTACAGGCTAAAGAACTGAGCAGACCGTTTGACCTAGTAATACCACAGCTATGTCTGCATTCCAAAGAGATCACAGAAAAAGCAAAAGGACCCATCTGTACTAAAATATATATATATATTTTTATCTTAGTAGTGGCAAAGAATTGGAAACTGAGAGGATGCTCATCAATTCAGGGGTAGCTGAACAATCTGTAGCACATAGTTATGATGGTATATAAGAAATGACAAAGGAGTTGGTTTAAAAAAAAACAAAACAAAACATGGGAAGATCTATTTGAATTGGTTTAAAGTGAAATGAACAGAACCATAAAAATACTGTATACAGTAACACTGTACTGATAATTAGCTGTGAAAGACTTAGCTAATCTCATCAATACAATGATCCAAAACACTTCCAAAGGACTCATGTTAAAAATGCTATATACCTCCAGATTGAAAGAACTGATGAATTGTGCAAAATGAATTATAGTATTCTTGCATACTTTATTGTTCTTGCTTTTTATGGTGATATCACTAATATGAAAGTATTTTAAATGATTTCATGTATATATTGCCTTCTTTGTGGGTAGAGAAGAGGTGGTAAAGACAGAAAGAATTTAAACTCAAAAAGTTTTAAAAGGATAGTAATGTGCATACCCTTGATCTAGCAGTCTTTCTACTAGACTTGTATCCCAAAGAGATCATAAAAAAGGGAAAAAGACCCACATGTGCAAAAATGTTTGTGGCAGCCCTTTTTGTAGTGACAAGGAATTGGAAACTGAATGGATGCTCATCAAGTGGAGATTGGCTGATTAAATTATGGTACATGAATGTTGTGCAATATTATTGTTCTATAAGAAACAATCATAAGGATGATTTCAGAGAATTCTGGAGAGACTTACATGAACTGATGCTAAGTGAAATGAGCAGAACCAGGAGATCATTGACATGGTAACAAGACTACATGATGATCAATTGTGATGGACATGGCTCTCTTCAACAATGAGATAATTCAAACCAATTCCAATTGTTCAGTGATGAAGAAAGACATCTACATCCAGAGAGAGGACTGTAGGAACTAAGTATGGACTATAACATAGCATTTTTACTCTTTTTGTTGTTGTTTGCTTGTTTTTTATTTTCTTTCTCATTTTTTTCCCTTTTTGATCTGATTTTTCTTGTGTAGCATGATAAATGTGAAACTATATATAGAATTGTACATGTTTAACATATATTGGATTATTTGCCACCTAGGGGAGAGGGTGGGGGAAGGGAAAGAAAAAATTTGGAAAACAAGGTTTTGCAAGAGTGAATGTTGAAAATGATCTATGCATATATTTTAGAAATAAAAAGCTTTAGTTAAAAAAAAGGAATGTTAAAAATAGATAAATAAATAAATTTTAATAGGTAAAAACATAGCTAAAATAAGAATAAGAGATAAAGGTAAAGTCTTCATGCTCCATTAGAATCTCTTCAGTGTCAAGAGGATTCAAAGATGTCCTTTAGTATATTGGATATATTTATTATAATGAATTTATGAGAAGGGAGGCATAGGATGGATAGACATGGGTTGTGATCTCCATCATTGAAGAGGATATCACACTGATGAGATCACAGAACTATTTGTGTATTTTTTATTTATCTATGTGAGGTAGACAGTGCAAATGTTTTTATTTTTATTTTACAGAAGAGGTTAAATGATTTGTACATAGTCACAGAGCAAATTAATTTCTTGAAAGCACATATGTCCTTGGTCTCCAAGCTTACTGCTCTTTACAGTGTATCACAGAAGTTGACTGATAGGCTGATTGACTTATTTGGAACAGGAAAAAAAAATTCTTTTGTCGTTTTAATCTTTGAGGAGTATTAAAAACAGTGATAGGACAAAGGAAGCTAAAAGCAAATTTTGATTGGCTCCTTGGCCGCTCAGTTTGATAGTTTTACATCTTAAAGAATTCTTTTCACAAAATCAAATACATTAATGATGATGAATGAATTGAGTTTTAATTTTATTATTTGATAAAATGGTCTGATTTTAAAGCCTTTGTGTTACTAAGGAATAAAATAGAACTGATTTCTCAGCTTTAAAATGCCACTAGATTCTATTTTGGGCAGGATGCAAATAAGGACCTAGTCTGAGCATTCTAAAATAAAAGTGTTCCTCCTAGTGCACAGAAGGCATGAGGCACCTTTTTCTCCCACAATCAACCCAAATGTTTCACTACTTAAAACAGATTCTCTTCTGCTGGGGGAACAATTCTGTTCATAGCAGTTTTTGGAATAACTATCAACCCTCTTCATAATGACAGAAGTTTGAGTCTTAAAAAAATAAAATAAATAATTAAAAAGCAGAAGGGAGAGCTGACTGATTGGAACAGCACCAAATTTTTATTTTCAATGGCATTTGTAGCAGCAAGAAGTGATCCAATTTGTGTCACTCTAGGAACTCGGATCGCCAAACGCAAAGCTTTAACCCACCAAATTAAAAATAAAGGCAGGAGAAATGTCATTAGTTTGCTAAATAAATGGAAGGGGGTGGTATAGGGCATTTTGAAACTAAACTGAGAGCCTCGGTGTAACTATGAAGAGAAAACTGTCTAATAAAGAGAAAAATCAACTGAAAACAAAGAGAAAGGAAACAATAAAATCTAACTTCTTAAAAAAAAGCAGAGAAAAAGAATTGAAGGAGACATTAAATAAAAATGAAGATTCAATTAGCAAAGGAAGGGAAAGGAGAGAAATCTAAGAACAATTCTCAGGGAAGGGAAAGGATGTGAAAGGAGTTTGAATTGTAATCTATAAATAGCCTTTTATTTTATAAATCCTTCACGTTATGTATAGAATACATTGTGAGTCTCTCTTGCTTAATACTTGCTTAATACTCTTGGAACAAACCTTTTAAGGCAATATGCAATAGTAAGCACAAAAAACTAGGTCTGAAAAATGAGTTGGGCTCCTCTCTTTGAACAACTAAAAAAAAAATGATGAGGAGACAAACTAAAAACCCCCCCACCCCCCCAGCCCCATCCCCCCCCCCCCAAAAAAAAAAACCTGTCAGGAGGGCAAAGAAGGGATAAGTCTTGGAAGTGTGTTAACTATTTAGAGAAAAATTACCTCTTTCCCCTTCATGTCTATCAGTTAGGGATGGAAAAACTGAAATGTTAATGGAATAGAAACATGAAACTTCCTTGTTGGGTCAAGGTTCCAGGAAGGTGAGCCAGTGCTGTTACCTATCACCCCAAACATGTTTCTTGAATGTTTTCTGAAACTTCTATTAAAATCCTAGACCTAACCCTAGAGACAGAAAATTTAAATGGAAGGAATATTCGTATTTTTCCTCTAGCAAAAGACTCAGGGGAAATCCTGCTGAAATCTGAGGGAGAGGGATTGTTACTTGCACCTTGGGAAAGAGAGTTAAGGTCATTTTCAAAATATGAGATTCTGTGACTCTTCCCTAAATAATACCAACATCTACTTTACCTGGGAGGCATCATTTGTTAGCAAGGATATAACCAATTCTATTCTATTTTTCTTTCATGACTTATCCTTTAGTTGGACTCATATGGTGTCATAGAATAGGGACTAACAGTTAGAAGGGGTGGCTGATGAGGAGTGCAGAATTTCAGAGAATCACAAATGTTAGCTCCAGAAGGGACATCTAATTCAGTACCAGAGCCTTTGCTTTTCTCTGAAAGTAAAGGTGCTTTCAATAAATAATTGTTATTGAGAAGTGTGCCTTGAACTTCCTACAAACTCTCTGTGGGGTAGGTTGTAGCCGCAAACAATTGCCTGCAGCAAAATTTGTGTGGCTGTCCTTGGGAAGACATTTTGTTATTAGCCACTGAGACTTTAGGACTTAAAAAAAATTAAAATATACTATGAGGTATAAGAGATAGGAAGTGGTTTACATACACTGACAGTGGACTAAGTTTATTTTCTTCTCATAACAAATCCATTAGTAGATCAGCTCTATTCCTATACCCTATAGCTGCATTTGCAGCGTCACGTCTAGAATGCAACTTCTACCTCAAAGAATTTCCTTATCTTTAAGAGTCTGTTCAAATATTGTCTGCAGCAAGGAGGTGGAGGACCAGTTTGTTTAAATGCTGCCCCAGAATAAATCATCAACCCAGTACAATTCATATTATTTATATAGTTTTTCCTTGAAAAAAAAAAAGAAAAATCAAAACTGAAAACAATAAGACAAAAAACAAAACTTAAAAAATTTGGAAAGAACATTTCTCTTCTAGTTGCAAAGCAACTGAAAGCAAGCATAAATCTAAAGAAATACAGGGAATCTGAATTGAGAGACTTCTTTCTAGGTGTGCTAGAGCCAACTCTAAAATGATAGCCAATTTTTCAATGTGGTCATTTAAACCTACGAAATTAGCAAATACTACAAATCAGAGCTTGATTTATTGCTTTATTGATTGTCTAGACTTAAGAAAATCATGGTAAAAAATATTAAGAATGTAGATTAAACTCAAAAGTGTGTCATGTGTACCTTTCTCCCCTTAAGAGCTATTTGTTAAATACTTACCAGCATGTGTTTTGTTGCCCTCCCTAGGCAAAACAATAGACACATTTGTTATTATCTGCTTGCAACTATGACACTGATCATAGTATTTAGAGTTCTAAGGAGTACAGAAATTATTCTATTTCATCTGGACATCTAAGTTTAGTTTATTTTATAAATGAGGAAAATGAAGGATGAAGACTAAATAATTTTTCTTACCATCATATAGAAAAGTAGCAGCACAGGAAGGATTCAAATTTAGAGATTTTTTTGACAACAAATGCAGTATTCCTCCCTATATCAATCTCCAAAGAAAGGATTACCTACCCTCTTTCCTGAGCTTCTTATAGAATCACAGATCAAGAAGCTGAGACTTAAGATGTCATCAAGGCCAGACTCCCCATTTTATTGGTGAAGCCCCAAAATAGTAAGTGACAGAGTGAGAATTCAAGTTCATTTCTGATTTTTATCTAGCACTCTTTTTACTGCACTATGATTTCTATTTACAGGAATGATAGTAGATTAAATAGAAGAGGAATATGATATCTTAAAAGTTTGAGACAATTTTTAAAAAATAATTAGTCATTTTATTAATAATTCCAGTATTTTCAGGTGACACTCTTGAATGCCAAAGATCTTCACATTGGCAGGGGCTTATATGTCCTTATATTCTCCAGAATGGCAATCAAACTCTGATTGGTTAAGAATTAATGAGGAAATAAAAATTACAAAGAGAGCACTGAAAGTCAAATCATGTCAAAAAGAGACTCCCTATTACTCAGACTATTCCCAGCTCTGGGAAATCTATTCAAAGAATTTATTCCCACCTAAACCAAAATAGAACACAATGGCTTCCCCACCTGGGTGGGGTCTGAATAAAATTGTTAAGAAAGTCCAATCTCATTATCATGAATGTTCTTCAAGAGATTGAACTTTTGAAATGAGGACTTGGGGGGGGGGGAGGGGGGAACTAAAGATCTTCCCAAATCATTGTTTATTAATAAATATTTCTCTTAAATGCAGACAAGTGGAAATATCTTTTTAAAGTGCAGCATTTACATCCCTGTGAATGTATCTAACCTTTGATCCCAATCTCCCTTACACACAGAAAAGAGTGCATTGGGGAGATTGATCCTAAAGCCCCAAATTTCCCTTTGGATCCACAGTTTACATACTAAAGAAGATGAAAAGTTTATTGAGTAACATAGATATAGGTCTTAGGTCTTATTGACTCATTCATTTGATTCTCAGTTAAAAAGCAACGAGGAGGTAATCATTTAATGGGGGAAATTAGAGGGAATATTCATATTTCAGCTCTTAGATTCTATGATCTTAATCCTAAATATCCACTAAAATGCCCTCCAGCTCTCGAATAGCCAAGTGAAAAATACCGCATTTTCTATTAATGGTGGACTGAGAAAGCCCAATGAACACAATTAGTGCTTACCAACTCCAGGAGCAGTCATCATATCCAAAAATGAACACTTGTTAATATATTCCTCTATAAAAGTATGTTTTGGATATTTTGTTTTTGTTTTTCTTCTCTTTGGCCAATATTTTCTTATCAGACTATGTATTTCAGGGATGGGGAACAAGTATTTTGTCAGTGACTTATTTTGTGTTATCCTTGAATTTCCTAATAAATTACCATTCATGATGTTGCAGTTGCATATTATTTTATGCATTTCACATTGTTATCTTTTCTTTTATTTGCTTCATATACAATCATCTCATAAGCAGGACTTAACAAAACAAAACTGGGAAAAAGAAAAGTTTTATTCTTGGTAGTCTCTCATTAGTACTTAAGGAATATCTTTAGAACTTTCCTATCTCTTGGACCTTCCCAAGAGCCTCAATGGGTGTATCCTTTCGCCAAGACCTTGTAGAGTCAAAAGTTAGAAAGGCAATCTCTATAAGATTTTATTCAGATACAGTTAAACCCTGTTAATAGTTTAAAGTATAATTCTTTTTTAGGGACCAATCCATTTTAATTTAATTCTTTAGAAGACCAAAAAGCCCTCAGACTCCAAGGAATGAATTTTAAATGCTGCAATTTAGATATTGATAACCTATTGTGATAGGAGCAGTCTGAGGCAGTTTCTCTCCTCCTAGAATCTAACTGTTTCAACTTCCTAGATTGAGGGCATAAAAATTGCTAGCTATATAAATAGTCAGGGCTTCATAAAATGGGGTGTGTGTGTGAGAGCACTTCAATGTTGTTGTTCAGTCACTGCAATCATGTCTGACTCTTCAAAACCCTTCATGAGGTTTTCTTGCCAAAAATCCTTGAGTGGTTTGGAACTTTCTTCTCCAGTTCATTTTACATGAGGAAATTGCAGCAGTGTCAAGTGACTTGCCCAGTGTCACAATGCTAGACAGGATCTGAAAGCAGATTTGAACTCCCAAAGTTGAGTCTTTTTGATTCCAGGACCAGCACTCTATCCACTTGCACACACCTGGGTAGCCATACTCTGATGCAAGGTGGGACATCCAGGAATGCTAAGGGCCACTGTATCCTTTTTTGCATATTCTTGTGATGATAAGACAAAGTAAACCTTCTCTTAAATATTCAGTGATTTATAAGTGAAGTGATAATATGAAATAGATTTGGGAGTACAAATAAGTTATGTCAAAGACATCACAGGTTACAAAGGTTTGTCATATACCACATGAAATAGCTCACAGACTTAAATAAATATGACTTAGCAAGGCAGAATCATACTGATTAAGTAATTTGCTTCTGTGGTATACTCTTGGCAGAGTAGAGTAGGATGGAGTCATGGTTCATGGTTCATGGGGAGAAAAGCCTAGCAAATATGGAAGGGTAGGGTTGCCTAATCAGAAGGTATGATATTTCTTTGTACCTTATTCCCAGAATCCTCCTGATCACATATGGAGAGTCTTCTCTGGAAGACTGGCAGTATATTCCCACTCATGTGGATGGATGAACTTAGTGCTGGACAGTAAAGAAGCCCAACATTTCTTAGTTGTGATTAACTGTGCTGCAATGCAGTTAGACTCAAAGTAAACTGAGCCTGTGCATTCAGCAGTTGCAGACCACTCTTGACTGTGGAAAGAAAGGGCAGCTAATGGAACTCCTGGCCCCAAGCAGATGATTCCAGATGGGTGTGAAGACTCAGGGCAAAAGCTCCAGGGTCTTTTATCTGAAGGTTCCAGTTGAGATAGGAGTCCCGAGATAAAAGCTGAAGAAGAACAGATTTGGAGCAAAGATTGGAGACCTCCCTGGGATGATTAGATAGTCCCATGTTTATCCTATCACTGCTATTAGAAGCAGGATTTGGGGATTTCTCTGTCAGAAGAGGCCCTGGAGCAAGGGCTCCTGAGGTCATGGTTTAATGGAATCAAGGTTGCTATGGGGAAAAAAATGTCTTGGAAGAACTCTCTGAGGACCTTCTTTTACAGCCTCAACTACATCCACTAAAGCTTCCAGAAGTAGTTTGTTATTTATCTCTTTTTAGGTGGTTGAGATGAGTTATTCACATATGGTCTTTGAAAGATGAATTCCACTTGAACCAGCTCTAAGATGAGGATTTTCAGGGGAGCAATGAAGTTCCTTAAAAGAAAAGGGTTTGAGAGATTGATTTATTCCCTACTATACATTTCTCACCCACACCCTAAATTCCCCTTAGTCTCAGGAACTGTTAGATTCTTGGTGGAGTCCCACTATCATGGCGTCAGACTTTATATAACCACATAGGTGAGGGCTGAGCAATTGGTGAAGGTTGAGCAGGAGGCTGGGATAGTTGTGGCTCACAGAAATGCTGGGGTCAGTGCAAAGAAACACTTAGGAATACAGGCAGAAGTCACAGAGTCCATCACTAACTTGCTTGGAGCAGAAGGAGATGACCCCATACTCAGTAGAGAGATTTGGTTTTGCTCCTGAAAAAAAAAATTAAGAAAAAAGCAGTTGATAGCCAGCCCAAGGGGCTGCTGCTAAATCCACAGAAGGAAATTAAATACAGAAGTTCTAGTAATCTTTCAGACCAACCCAAACCTGAGATATCCTGATAGAATTAGATCAGAATAAGAAGCAGAGGGTAGTCACTGGATTGTGGTTGTTTGCCTTCTCAAAAAGGGCCATGACATCAGGGAGGTGATATTAGGGAATGCTAGTGCCTCACTTTCCCTTCCAGAGCCATCTGGGTTCAATGGCTAGATATAAATCAGAACAACTGGAGATTGCCCTGAATGAAATGGGAGACCTTGATCTTTTTAAGCCAAGGTCTTCAACAGGTCATTGGAAAGAATGGATATGGATTCAGTATTTGTACAGGTCCTTTCAGCAGAGTCTACATATGTTACCTTAAGTAGGGTCAAATGGAAACCCATAGAGGTAGTTTTCTGAACCATCCCATGTAGTTAGGATTAATATTATATAATATAGATCACTAGTGGGGTAAAAGGTATTTTTTCTCTACTGATAAAAATGAAGGAAGCTGGACTAATTTATTATGCCAGATTTCCTTACAACAACCCTGTGTTAGCTGTGAAGTAGGTGGATAGTATGGCAGTTTATAGTAAATTGCAGAAAACTGCTTAAGGTCCTTTTGTCTATCTTTATAGCCGGTCCAGATCTTACCAATGTTGTAGATCAGATAGTCCAAGCCCAGGATGAGTGATATGGGACTACCAAACTTTCCAATGGGCAGCTAGGTTGCACAACAGTTAGGGTCCTGGAATCAAGAAGCCCTGAGTTCAAATCTGTCCTCGGACATTTACAATCTATGTGACCCTGATCAAGTTATTTAATCCTATCTGTCTAAATTCCTCATCTGTAAAAAGGGATGGAAAAGGAAATGGCAAACCATTCCATTATCTTTGCCAAGAAAATCCCAATAGGGATCACTAAGTCAGACACAAATGAAAAATGACTAAACAACAAAAAGTTGCCAATGCTTTCTTTCTCAAATAGAAAGGGATACCTGATGACAGCATATTGATTTAGAAAATTACAAATTAACATTATTTATGTTGCATGGAATAATGTTATTAAACATTTCCCAAGTATATTTTCATCAGCTTTAGACTGCTTGTAAAGGTTAGGCAATGGTTCATTGTTAATCTGAATATTTGGGTGGTGATTCCATGCTATCTTGGGCACAGGATCATATTATCATTCTCACTAAAGATAAGAGAGCTATTTTTAATTCAAGGGTCCCAGTTACTGGTAGGGAGGTGCTAGAAAATGCATGGTACAAAATATATTTGGGATTTACTTAAGTATCTTATAATGGTGAATGTGAGCACGCTTATAACATATGACCAGTAAAGTACTTCAAAGGAAAAATGGAGCAAAAAAAAGTCATCAAGGAAGTATATAACAGGAAGAGAAGGTGGCCTGGTAATGTGGCAAAAGTAAAGGATGACAAGTTGACATCCTGTGCTCCATTGGAACCCATATGTTGTCAAGAGAAAGCAAGCAGCTTCTCCATATGTTGGAGGGAAAGTCTATGGTCAGCTTCTGTGAAGACATGAACGAGAGTGACATAGGATGGGCAGCATGGGGGTTGAGATCGACTCACTGTGGGGGAATCTTCTCATTCCTGCAGTGAAGAGATCATAAATCCATTTGAGTATGAATATGATTCTCTGTATTTATTCTAAATGAATTATATCCAGAAATACTTCAGGGGAAAAACGAAAACAAAAACTATGTTAGATTCTAAGTTTCATGTTTCCTAATCAGCATTCAAAGAACCAGCATTTTAGAGTTAAAAGAAACATCAGATGATTTCAGAAAGGCCTGGAGAGACTTACATGAAATGATGCTAAGTGAAGACAAGAGAATATTGTACACAGCAACAACAAGATTATGTGGTGATCGATTCTGATGGACATGGCTCTTTTTAACAATGAGGTGATTCAGGCCAGTTCCAATGGTCTTGTGATGAAGAGAGCCAAAAACACCCAGAGAGAGGACTGTGGGAACTGAGAGTGAATCACAACATAGTATTTTAACTCTTCTTGTTGTTTTTGCTTGCATTTTGGGTTATTTTTTCTCATTTTTTTCCTTTTTGATCTGACTTTTCTTGTGCAGCATTATAATTGTGGAAATATGTATAGAAAAATTGTACATGTTTGACATGTATTAGATTACTTGCCATCGAGGGGGGGGTGGGAGGGAGAAAAAAATTGGAACACAAGGTTTTTCAGGGATGAATGCTGAAAACTATCTGTGCATGTATTTTGAAAATAAAAAGCTTTAAAAATTTAAATTTAAATTTAAAAATAGTCTTGTTTCAGCATCTTGGAGAATTGACCTAACCTTTTTGTTGTTATTACTGTTGGAAATGTATCTACTCTATGAAAAACAAAACAAAACAAAACAAACAACCCCTAATTCCTAATTCCTCTTAGGAGGACCTGAGTTCAAATCCAGCCTAAGACACTTAGCAGTGGTGTGACTCTGAGCAAATCACTTAATCTTTTTGCCTCAGTTTCCTCAAATGTAAAATGAAGATAATAATAGCACCCATCTCCCAAAGTTGTTGTGAGGATCAAATGAAATAATATCTGTGACAAAGTACTTAGCACAGTGAGTGACACATAGTAGATGCTATATAAATGCTTATTCCTTTCCCTTTCTCTTCCCTTCCCTTCCCTTGGCTAATCAGGAAGACATGTACATATATTTAAGTATTTTGAGGTCAGAGAAACTTTTCCAATTTTTCTACTTTTCATTGTATGCCCAGGTTTAGCATAATGCCTGGCACACAGGCTTTTTTTTTTTTTTAAGAAATATTTAAGAAAACATTGCTGATTGATTCTTTTCTTTTCCTTTGTTTGTTTTACCCACTATTTCACCACTGTGACTAGCAGTAAAAATCCTTAAAAAACTATGAAGGGATAGTGTGCTTGTTCAATGACTGGAAAAGAGGTAAGATCTGTTCTGCAGTAAGCTAGGAACAAAAGAATGAAAAGGAAGCAGTTGGGCCAAAAACTTAGGCTCACAGAAGAAAAGAGCAGGTTTGAGTGATCGAGGAGTCAGATCCTGGATAGATAATGAGAAAGTTTCTATGATTTATACCATCAGGAAGACCTGAGCTGTCATTTGGAATTAACAGAGACAGATGGAGTGATAGAAACTGATAGACTACTTATTTAATACTTATTATGTTTGTGACACTGTGCTAAGCACTGGAAATACAAATTCAAACAAACAAGACCATTCCTGCCTTCAAAAAGCTTCGATACTAAGAAGATGACATTGAAGGAGTTAGAAAGGGGAGGTAGTGGACAGATGAGTTATATGGTAGCATGGCCAAGCAATGAATGGTGTGGAAGCTGAGATCAGGGCAAGATAAGGTAAAAGATCATTTATCAATCAGAGCTAGCTAGCATTACACTAAATTTGAACAGCCTCTCACTCCTGTCTCACTTCAGAGAACCCAATTGCAGATTCATACTGGATAAAGATCTCCTGGAGCTCTCCTCACTTCCCTTCAGGAGTCTTTATTAAAGACCAAGGAAACCACCATGAGTGACTTAGAGCTAGAGCTCTAAGATTGGACCAAGAGAGTTCAGAGGTTCCTTCTAATCAGTCAGAGAACAAGTGTGTAAATAAATAGGCATAGAAAAGTATATAAATTCAACTACTTATTGCATATCTCAAATTGGATGTTCCAGAGATACCTTAAACTCGGTAAGTCCAAAATGAACTCATTATCTTCCCCTAAAACTCTTCCCTTTGCCTGATTTTCCTATTCCTTGTCAAAGCTCTAGCCTCTCCTTGTGGGAACCATCCTCAACTCCTCAGTCTCTTACCTCCATATCTAATATTTTGAATCTGCCTTCAAGAATATTTCTGCTAAATGTCTCTACTCTGTCTCAGCCACCAACCTGATACAGGCCCTCACCACCTCATCTTGTACCACTGGTTGGTCTTCCAGCCTCAAGTCTCTTTCCAATCCAATCTATTCTCTACTCAGTTCTCAAAATCATCATCTTCCTAAAGCACAGGACATTGGTTAGAAAGCTGGGCCTGGAGTTAGGAAAATTTACCTTCCTCAGTTAAGAAAAAAATTTCAGACACTTACTAGCTATATGACTCTAAACAAGTCATTTATACCAGTTGCCTCAGTTTCCTCATCTGTAAAATGAGCTGGAGAAGGAAATAGCAAACTCTAATATCTTTGCCAAGAAAATCCCAAATGGGATTATGAACAGTTAGATAGAACTAAACAACAAAGCACAGATCTAAAAACAATACCTCCCTAATCAATAAACTACAGTAGTTCATATTATGAAATCTTGTTTTACTTCTAGACCTTTTGTAACCTGCTCCTTTTCCACCTTTCCAGTCTTCTTATACCTTACTCCCTATCACTACTTTTAATCCAGTGTCACTGACTTCCTAGCTGTTTCTCTCACAAGAAGCTCTGTCTCCTGATTTTATGCATTTTCACTGGCTGCTCCCATTGTGTCCCCTACTCATTTCCATTTTCTCCCTGATTTCTTGTACCAGCTAAATCCCACCTTCTGTAAGAAGTCTTTTCCAATCATGCTTAATGCTAGTGCATTCTCTCTAAAATCATCTCCAGCTTATCCTGTATATATCTTGTTTATACACTGTTGTTTTTGAATCTTGCTTTCCCTATTAAACTTTGATTACTTTGACAGCAGATTATAGATTATTATTAATTTTTTTTTGGCCTTTATTTCTGTGACTCACAATACAGTACCTTAGACATCGTAAGTACTCAATAAATACTTGTTGATTTGACTTGACTAGGATGGATTAGAAGTTACAAGCTAGAATCCATTTTTCATTGTATTAGCAATTTAAGAACATCATGCTATTTCTTTCCCATCGAGACCAAAGCCTTGGTGAAATACCTTTCTTATTTCCCTTCACTTACCACGAGTACTAAAATTGCTAGTTACAACTCTGCTTCTAGCTCTACAATCTATGATTTTGTAAACAGGAGCTTATAAGATCATGGGGAAAGGAAGTCCTACATCTGGTAAAAATATATTTCTGGCACCCCAAGTTGGAACTCTGAATGAATTCAAAATAAGAATGAAACAAACATTTGTGGCCTGGCCTGTGAACCAAACCACAAAACTACTTTTATAAGAAAATATATTTTGAATTCCAAATAACTGACTTAAAAACACACTTCTAGAACACAACCTATTAGTAACTTGAAGACTGCATATTAGATTTTATGCATTTCCTTGTTTCTTCAACCCAATTGTTATTCCTTGCCTTGTGTCAGTAAGCATGAGGAGGGCAAATAAAAATAAATTCTTAGTATTTAAGTTTGTGTACTAAAAAAAGAAGTCCTGAAAATTTAATTGGAAGGAGGAATTTGAAATTAGAGAATTTTTTGATTGCTTTTTCAATATTATAACCAGAGTCATAACTAGGGTTATCTGATCAGGACTTTGTCCTGGAGCTTACAAATTTACAGATAGCTAATTGTATTTATACTCCTTCAGCAGTTTGGAAGCAACAGCTGACTATCTAGTTAGAAAAAATAATTAGCTAAATTAGGAAACTGCATATAGTGCCTCCCTCTTCTGTCATTCCAAATGTGTTCCTCCCTCTGCTGGCTTGGCAATATCTAGTTCCTTCTTTGGGCAATGAATCTATAATGTTCTGAGGGATCTCTGGTTTCTCCATGAGGTCTCCACCCTTCCTGCCATCAAAAATGAGTCTTCTCACCTTAGGTGGGTCTTTTGGTATTTGCCTCTGGAGCCAGAATTGTTAGAGCTCTGGTTCTCTTGTCTACCAACAATTTAGAGTTAGTAAAGATCTCCATCCTTTATGTCTGAATCAATCCTTAGTAATATGTTAGAAAGTGAATAATTGAGGGTGAATTTAGGCACAGAAATTTTTGTCCTAACTCTTTCCTAGCCCTGCTCCTGTCTTTCTAGAATTCAAAACTAAGTCGCTGCTCCAGTGTCAGCCCAGAACTTCCCTCAGCAGCTCTTCTTGGAACATTTATTTTGGGGATCTTGCCATCTTTGTCATCCATCTCCTGGAAGACCTGCTCCCTTTTCTCATTGGGAAGTTCCTCCTGGGGCCTACATTATGTGAAGGAACCCACACCATCCAGCCCTAATTCCCCTCCATTTTCCATTTCTGTCTTTCCAAACTTCAAAACCAAGACTTTCCCTCTAGCTTTTCAGCTCCCTATGGTATATTGCTTTCTCCAATTGGAAGGTAAGCTCCTTAAGGGACATATGTATCTATTTTATCTATCTATATATTAAATATTTATACATATACTGATGTGGCTAATGTAACACCAGGTGTTGTTACTTAGGCCGCAGATGATGTGTTTTAGGAAAAGTACCAAAAACTGGAGTTTGGTCCCGTGAAGAACTCACAATGGCCATTCTCTTTGACAAAAGGTGGATTTATTTAAGGGAATAAGTTACAGACAAAATGAAGGGATACAACAACCACCAGGAATGGTAAGTAGGAAATAGCATGGAAGAGTATATGAAAGACAGTGCAGTCCTCATTGGAATTAACAATTACCCAGCAGAAAGGGAATGCGCCATGAGGTTGGGGCATGTCCTTAGCTGGCAGATTCAATCCTGAAAGGGACTTAGCACCTAGAAGAGTTCGTTAGCCATTAGGAAGAGAAGTGGGGTGGGGAAGCACAGTAGGGTTAGGGGAGATACCATGTGGTATTTTCCCACATCCATTAATGTTAATACGAATACTGAACCATCTCTTGCCAATTTATGCTAGAGATAAATATCTATATCTGAAAAAGGTTTTTACAAGTTAAATCAATTTAAATTATCTGATGGTACTTATTGATTAACAATACTAAATCATTTATTGAATAGCATGATATTAACTACTTAAGAAACAATACAGCAATACAATAAACATTTATTACATTACCTACTCTGTGCCAAGAATAGAATGGACCACTTTTGAAGTTATGAAGACCTCCCTTCAAGTCTCATCACTGACATATTAGTTGCATGACCATGGATGTGGTTCACTTACTCTCTCAGTGTTCCTAGGCAACTTCCTAAGACTAAGTTATAGAGGAGTTGCTGAGCTATATTGATGAGGGGAGTTTCCACACTGAAAATTCACAATATGGATACAATTATAGACCTGGACCTTATCCCTCTGTCTTTTCCCCTCTTCCTAATGTTAAGCTAATTGAGAATCTTCTTTCGGAAAAAGATTTATCTCAATTAAAATAGTCATTATAGAAATCACATATGTAGGTATATATATGTGCGCACACACACTCACACACACACACACACACACACACAGAGTTCATAGACTACAGAACCCAGAAACCAGGTTCTACTAGGTGTGTGCCCTATGATTAATAGTGTATATATTTAATATTTGTTGCTATTTCTAGGGTAGAGAGTTGTCCATTGGGATAACACCAAGGAGAAACAAGAATCATCTGTCTGATCGTTTATTTGGTCAAGGAAAGTCTTTGCAGCAGATAGGATTTCAAGTTTTTCTGACATTTACTCTGACGACTTCTATCAAGGACTGTGTAAAATACTAAGAGAAGAGATTAAGAGGTCTAGGTAAGAGCACACTGTGAGGCTGTTTAAAAGCAGCACAACATGTACCAGTTGATCCAGCTAAATACCACCCGAGAATGTGAAACAATGATATATACCATCAACCATGTCTAAGAACGTAAAAATTAAAATAATTTTCTTGAATAACATTAAAAATATGAACTTTCTTTCTCAATAACCTGAAGGTATTGGATTATATAGTGGTTCAAAAAGATGAGATTACTCACAACAGCCTTTTTGTTTTTCCCCTACTTAATTTAAGGACAAGACAAATGGTTTGTGGTTAAGTAGATCACTTGGAACAACTGAGGCTCAATCATGTTATCTCTATTGCAGTTTTCTTTTTAATCTAGTCTTACCATTTTTGCCACACAGACCTTCAGTTAGAGAATCATTTAAAATAACATTTCTCTATGAGAAACCTCAGCATTTACTGACAGTGAGGTGGAAAGAGCTACATTTTGTTGCACTGTAAAAAAAAATAAAAAATGTGTCTTTTTCCTGAATGCAAGTGATTTTATTAAAGGTGAACCCTATGACATGTCCTTTAAAGATTCGAGGACAGAAAGTCATGCCATTTGCTTCCTATTTTAATAGTTCTACTAGAGATCATTTTCCAAACTCCCTGTCAAGAAGAGGGCAGGGCTGGGGGTAGGGTGCACTGGCATGGAATCGAAAATTAAGTTCTCATTCATTAGTCTATCCCTAAACTGGAATTCTGTTTCACGTAAAAACTATTGGACCACAACTGGGTTTATAAATATCTACAAGAAAAAAATTAGTCAGATGAGTCAGAATCGAATAGGTTATCCAGTTAATCAGTCTTTTAGGAATGATCTCTCTTTTTTCTTTTTCTTTCATTCTTCCTCCCTTTTTTCATTCTTTTGTTCTTTCTTTCCTTTTTTCCTTTCCTTCATTCCTTTGTTCCTTCTTTCTTTTCTATCCTTCCCTCCTTCCTCTCTTTTTTGTCTTTCTTTCCTGCCTTTGTCTATCTTTCCCTCTCTCTCCTTTCCTTCTTTCTTTCCCTACCTTTTTTTCCCCTTTTGTCTTTCCCTTCTTTCTCTCTATTCCATTCACTTTTCTGAATTTTTTGAGCTGAGGGAAAGAAAAAAAAAACTATATCTAAAATAGGGTGGGATAATTATAGTGTTGCCAATTTGTTTGTATACAGTGCCTCACCGCTAGGAACTCTGCTCTGGCTTAGAGAATAGACAACTAAAAAATACTTCACAAAAGAAGGGATATATGGGTTGTTAATAATTAATAGCAAACTGTGCAAATGGAGCACTTCTGTCCTAGAGCTTCCTAAGTAAGGTCATGGTACAATAAGGGTGGTAGGCTGGATAAGCATTAGTGGTATTTGCATATGTCAGAACAGACTGTGAATACTAACAGTACAAACACTTCACATCTGCTTTTGTTTACTCCCAAGCTAGCACTAAAAAGTACAAAAGTACTTGTTAATTGCTCAGTTACAAACTGACTGTTGACGTCTCCTCCACAGAGCTTTTCATAAATATGGGCTGCTGTAAATAAACTGCTAATGACTTTGCTTATTCTAGCCATCCTCTTAAGGAAGTCTACAACATATACAGAGATTAATGATTCCCCCCATTTAGCAGTGTGTCTTGTTACTAGGTCTGTATGGAGGCAGTATCAATTAAGTAGCAATTATCTGCAAAGTGGGGTAGGGGGGGAAGGAGTGAAGATATAAATAAGTAATGTGTACGATGTGAGAATCACTGAAAACAACTAGGGTTGAACTCTGAGGCAAGGGCACCGACTAGTGAACAAATTTTCTCCATCTGCTCCTGTACCTAAAACCCATGAGTTCCCACTAAGCCCCGAAGTCTCCCCACCCCCAACCACCCATGATGATTTTTTATTTTTTTTTGGCTAGAGTATTTCATATTCAAGGAGGAACATATTTATAAAATGGCATAGGAACTAGAGGAAAAATTACTTGCCTGAAAACCATTGTAAAACAGCTTAGGAAAAAGAGATGTGTGCCTTAAATTTCTATTTACTGGGAAGACTTAGCTAAGGAAGATTAGGTTTTTCTCTTTGTATGTGGCAATACAGCAGAAAGGGTTAGCTTAGAATCCCGAGGGCAGCCAAGTATTTATGTCAAGCAGTGGCCTTTATCAGCACTTCATAAGACTTAGGCAGTTATTTTATCATGCACCTGGAAACCTACACATCTTTCTATAAAAGTAAATTTCTCTCTGTCCATCTGGTGACCAGCTTAGGTAGTGAAGTGTGGAAAAAAAAATGATAGTATTTGTAACTGTTAGCTTAGATGAAGTAAATGCAGATTCTGTTTGTATTTATTGCAATAATGCTTTCTGTAGTTTTTCAAAAAAATATATAAATTTTTACAGCTCAAGGATGGAAGGTTTGTTGAAATCTGGCTGTCAGGCTAGAAAAAATGATAATAACAGTCCTATATCTGTGTGGAGGCATGGATGGCAGAGAGAATGGTTGACTTAGCCCCCATTAAGCCCCTCACTGTTTGTAAGAATGATTTAAACTTCCTGGTCATGGTGAGGATGACAGGGACAACTGTAAATAGACCATGACCATGGGATGTTGAACCAGGATGAGAATTTAGAGGATGTTCTGGAAGGAGCTTCTTCCTCTGGCTGGTCCCACTGAGGATTGGCCAGCAGCACTGGTCTCAATTCAGGGCCATCTCCTTCTTCCGCTGCCCAGAAATTTTATGGTGTATTTTCTCTGCCAACCCCTTCCTTACCCCAGACACAAAATTATTAGTTACACCTCTAATGGTAGGGGAAATGTGAGACAGGGCACTTTTCGAGTTCTAGGACAAGTAACTTCCACAATTTTCTTTGGTAGTTTGTCCAGTATTAAATCACCACCTTTGGCAATAAGTTTTTCCTTATGCTTAACCAATTGCTTTTTTGTTTCAATTTAAGCTTATTATTTTCTCTCTCTGTTTCTCTCTCTCTCTCTCTTTTTCTCTCTCTCCCTCTCTCTTTTCTTCCATATTTAACAAAACAGGGGTATTTGGACGAATGCTTTGGGAACTAGAAACCAGGAATCCTGGCATTACTTGGTAGGTCTTGGCAGTTTAAGGCTGGCAGAATCTTTTACATGCATTATCTCATGTGATCTCCATAACAATTTTATGCAGTTAAGTATTATCACATTTTTATAGATGAGAAAATGAAAGCTCTGGGGTGAATTAGTCATAATCACATAACTCATAAGTGACAGAGGTGGGATGATAGCCTAACTCCTATTGCTCCATGTCTAGCCTTCTTTCTACTGTGTCATGCTTGTGGTTGGCCATAAGGAAATAAATTACTCTGGAGATTTCAGCATGATATATGAGAACCACTGAAAAAAGAAAAAAAGAAAAAAAACTACCAGAAAAGTAAAACAAAAAGTGGGTCAACAGTGTGGCCTTTATAATATGAATAGCATGCTCTGCATTGCATCCATAAACTTTGCCAGATTAACTCTCTGGGGAAGTAACTGCTAACTAACTGTACATTCACCAAGAGTCAAATGAATTGTCAGGGTTTCCCATCAACTCTTGAGTAACTTCTGTGGAAGAATCAGCTAAACTATGACTGCTTCAATTAGTGACTATTATGGTAGTCACTAAGATATAGAGATACACACATATACATATGTATATATGTGTGTGATTTTGCTATGTAGGATTTTTTGTAATTTTAATTATCAAATTTCCTTTTTAATGTGAATTGATATTTATTTCTAGAAATTGTACATATTGTATAAATGCATTTGTAATAGCCAGGAAGTCTGTTTTATAGACATGACACTTCAATATATGATATAATGAACAAAAAAGTCTTGGATGTGCACTGTTTGGAATCTGGAAACTGGGTGTCAGGAATTTTGAGTTAAACAGAAATTCATGCTATGAATAAAATAAATTATATATATATATATTTCCTTTCATTCATTCTTTTTTTTTTTTTTTAAACCATAAAGCCCCTTAAGAGCTCCTGACTACCTCTGCAGAAGGATAAGTCCCTACAATGCAATTTACTGCTAAATACTTCACAGTGGCAAGTCAAGACAATAAGAATAGGCCCTTTTCTCTGTGAAAATAGGGCCTATGAATGTGCAGTATTAACTAAAGGTGAGCCAAATTCTTTTTACTTCTTCCTCCTCTTCTTAACCTACTCAACTAATTTCTGGTTTAACTCATCTCCTAATCTGGGATCAGGGGTGACAGATGAGATCTTGGTTCTCCTCAAATTAACTCAGATTCTAGAGAAGCAAGGAAAATTGGTGAAACTTTGCTCTTGCACATTAGAGATGGAACTTTTTCTACATGTAATAGGATTGTACACTGAAGCCAGTTTTTAGTGCCTCTGATGCATTTTTCCATGTAAAAGAGAATGGAGAATCTGCTTGCCACAGAGTTATAATAACATGTAATAGAAGTGATTTGGAGAAGTTAGGAGCATGTGCAGACACTTTAACTGGTTCTGGTCTGCTGACTACCTGCAGAAAAAATAGCTTTGTTTTGTTGCAGTTATGGAGTTGTATTGGAAGTGATTTGAAAAGGTATTAGTTTGCCTTGTTCTTAGTGTGATTTATTTTTGGTTGACTTCCTTCTAGAATGCATCTGGTGAGAGATAATGCTGTAAGAGAAGAGTCCTCAGGCTCTACATATGGTCCCAGGAAAACAAACTTTGATGATTTGCCTTAGTTTTTTTTCTTTTGTTTTATATGAAAGAGATTAAGTTGTGAGTTTTAAAATGTTAGAACAGGAGACATTTAAGTTCTAGGAGTACAGAACTCTAAGGGTAGACCATACCAGGTTTTGAAGCTAGCCCAGCATTACTACACTAAAGCGAAAAGCTTATCTTTTAGAAATGACCTCAGCTCAGTGGTGGCTGAGATGAAGATTCATCAAGCAGCAAGATATTTTTAGACATGAATTTGGTGGGATTAATGTTGGGTAAAAATTGCATTAAGTCTAGACCTATTCTCCCAAGACACAGAGGTGATATATGGGAGAGAGTGCACCCAAGTTGTTGAGGAAATATTTGTATTTCTGTTCTTGCTTTATTTTTGCAGGAAAAAATACATTTGTAAAAGTTAATTGATTTTCATTTGGTTAAATGGACTAAGATGAGTCACTAGTGGCTAACAGTAGTGGGGAGGAAGGACTACACCAGAAGCTCAAAAAGTTAACAAACTTTAGAGAAAGACACTCCACACCTTAGGAATACATCCCTTGCAGGTAGATATAGCTGACCTGGTTCTAGAATTGTCAGACTAGATCATATTTGTACATGGATAAATAGGGAAAACTGGAAAATAATGTTTACTGCTATCTTTCTGAAGATCCAAGAAGTATGACAATAGTTGTGTTACTAAGTCCTGTTTTTATTCTTTGTATCAGAGCATGTTTATGAGACTTGTGTGTATTAAACATATCTTTTAGATAGAGAAAATAAATACAGTTTTTTATACCTGATGCATATTGTACAGTGAGTATATTTATTCTTAACCTTCCCTCACAAACACTTAGAGGAGTCCCTAGACATGAAATAAAACTAAAGTATAAGTCTTTTCCTTAGGTTCTCAGGATAGAGAATTATTTTTATTTTTATTAAAAGCTTTTTATTTACAAAATATGAGTGATTTTTCTACATTGACCTTTGCAAAAACTTTTTTTTTTGTTCCAACCTTTTTCCCTCCTTCCCCCCACCCCCACCCCTAGATGACAGGTAATCTAATACATGCTAAATATGATAAATTATATGACAAATCCAATATATGTAAACATATCTATACAGTTATCTTACTGCACAAGAAACATCTGATCTAGAAAGAGAGAAGAAAAAAAACAACCTAAGAAGAAAAACAAAATGCATGGAAATATTCACAGAAAGTGTTAAAATGCTATGTTGTGGTCCACACTCAGTTCCCTCAGGCTTCTCTCTGGATGTATATGACTATCTTCATCGCTGAACAATAGGAACTGGTTTGAATCACATCATTGTTGAAGAGAACCATGTCCATTAGAATTGATCATCGTATAGTCTTGTTGCTGTGTATAATGTTCTCCTGGTTCTGCTGATTTCACTCAGCATTAGTTCATGCAAGTCTCTCCAGGCTTCTCTGAAATCATCCTGCTGGTCGTTTCTTACAAAACAATAATATTCCATAACATTAATATACCATAATTTATTCAGCCATTCTCCAATTGATGGGCATCCTTTTAATTTCCAGTTTCTTGCCATTATAAAAAGGACTGACCCAAACATTTTTGCACATGTGGGTCCCTTTCCCTCCTTTAAAATCTCTTTGGGATATAGGCCCAGTAGAAACACCGCTGGGTCAAATGGTATGCACAGTTTGATAACTTTTTGAGCATAGTTCCAAATTGCTCTCCAGAATGGCTGGATCCGTTCACATTTCCACCAACAATGTATCAGTGTACCAGTTTTCCCACATCCTCTCCAACATTTATCATTATCATTTCCTGTCATTTTAGCCAATCTGGCAGGTGTGTAATGGTATCTCAGAATTGTCTTATTTTGTATTTCTCTGATTAATAGTGATTTGGAGCACCTTTTCATGTGACTAGAAATAGTTTCAATTTCTTCATCTGAAAATTGTCTGTTCATATCTTTTGACCATTTATCAATTGGAGAATGGCTTGAATTCTTATGTATTTGAGTCAATTCTCTATATATTTTAGAAATGAGGCCTTTATCAGAACCTTTGAATGTAAAAATATTTTCCCAGTTTACTGCTACCCTTCTAATCTTGTCTACATTCATTTTGTTTGTACAAAAACTTTTTAACTTGATATAGTCAAACTTATCTATTTTGTGATTAATGATGATCTCTAGTTCTTCTTTGGTCAGGATAGAGAATTAAAAGAATAAAAAAAGTATGAGAAAAGGAGTTTACTTTTCTTTTAGGTCACCATATTCCCCTAGGACTAGGTCTAATCATTGAATATCTGGATCTAGAGCAGAGAGAGACATCTTTGTGGAAGGGGAGATGGTGCTTTGTCCCAGTTCCTTGGAATTAGCATTTAACCATTGATAGATTTATTTGCCTGGTATTAAACCAGAATCCCAACTTCAGAGTCACTTTTAATGTTTCTTTCCTAGTTACTTGGTCCCCTTCTACTAAAAGAATTTTTTCTTAACAAATTGTAGTGACTTTCTCCTATGGGAAAAGAAAGGGAAGAAGGTAAAATAATCTTTTCTAAGGAACCAGGTCAGCTAGTTAACAAAGTGAATAGAGTGTTGGGCCTGAAGTTGGGAAGACCCATCTTTCTGAGTTCAAATCTGACCTCAGATGCTTATTATTGTGACCTGGGTAAACCTTTTAAAAGTTTGCTATTGTCTTGCGTTTAAACTTCTTTAAAATCTAGCTCTTTCTTATTCTTAGACTATTACCCATTATTCCTTTCTATGCCTTCAGTGGTACATTTCTATGAGCAGGTGGATGGTTAAACAAAAAAGAATTTATTAAATAATTATTATATGTAAAGATATCCTCAGTGCAGGATACAAATAGAAAAGTAGTTTTGAGGAGCTCATGATCAGAGAAGATACCACACACAAAGGTTTCAGCTACAAGCCAAAGACAAGGGTCCATGATTCTTAGGGTATAGGAGAAAATCAGATGGGAATGTTCTTTCGTGTCATTGGCACTGATAAAACCATATCAGTTTCTGATGTGGATGTTTGATAGTTTCTACTTGTGGTTTCCCAAACCCAGTCCTCTACCTCCTGGCTCCATGCCTTTAGAATTATCATCCTTCTTATTTCTGCTTCTTGGAATCCCTGATATTCTTCAAGATTCAGTTCAATTCTTCCCTATTGTGGAAGGCCTTTCTAGTCCCTGAAGCTGCTAGTGCCTTCTCTTCAAAGGTTAGTTTGATCTGTTTTTTACTACCCTGTTTTACATTCACCTATATATGAACATCTTCCCTACTAAAATGTAAACTCTGAGGGTAGGGATAGTTATATTTTTACCATTGTATTATCAATACTTAGCCCAGAGTTTAGCAAATAATTAATGCTTCAAAAATTTTGGTTCATTTATTGATTGATTATAAAATCACAAATGGTTTTTATGTATATAAGTTTGACTCTTTTAGGAAAAACACCTTAAATTGTTAATGAATGTGTTGGAGACTACAATGAATCATTAGTTTAGGACACAATAAGATCTTAGATCTAGAGCTCTCATACACATCTCTCCTTCATGACCTAAAAAGCCCATTTGCACCTCTCCTTTTTCATTTTTTAATTGATTTTTTAGTGTTTTTTTTTTTTTTTTGCTGAGGCAATTGGGGTTAAGTGACTAGCCCAGGGTCCCGCAGCTAGGAAATGTTAAGTGTCTGAGGTCATATTTAAACTCAAGTACTTCTGACTTGAGGATATAGTAAATGTCTCTCTCCTTAACTCATACCACTTTGGAAGAACTGAAAGCTTGTAGACCCCAGAACTAGTTGCACACAAAACAATTGTCTATCCACTGCACCAACTAGTTGGCCCCCATACTATCTCTCTTTAGGACTAGCTTCTCTTTTCTCTTCAAGATGACAAATGACTAATCTGATTAAATGATTCCACTAATGTGATAACAGAGAAAGGCAGTAGAAATTATGTAGAGCTTTCCCTCTGGGCCTCAAAATCTATCTGCATATTATAACAAAAGTTTCTAGAGATTCCAGATTGTACCTGATTTTTCTAATACATTTAAAAAAAATGAACTGGTATATATTATGTGAATAATTGAAACTTATGAACCACTACAGGTAAAATCTATATTAATCCTCTACTGCATTAATTAAGAAAATAGTTTTATAGTGGAGGGAATGAATGGAGTTCCATCCATGAAATATGCATAGAAAAGTGACTGTGGGGCCATCCCATGGAACATGTATAGGAAGATAGATGATTCAATGGATAGAGTGCTGAATCTAGACCCAGGATGGTCTGTTTTCAAATCCTGGCACAGATGCTTCTAGTTGAGTTTCTAAGCATGCTACTTAAATTCTCTCATCATCAGTTTTATCATCTCTAAAATGGAGAAATATAACATTTATATTTGAGGATTGTTGAGAGGATCAAATGAGGTAACACATGTAAAGTAACAGACAAATCTCCAAGTTCTACATAAATGCCACAATGAGGGCTTCCCCCAAGGAACAATGGAGTCTAAGCCTGGCATGGGCATGTACAATCAGAGGCTTCTCGTTGATCTCTTGTTGCCCCTCTACTATCACAAAGGAGGAGAGGCTGTGCTGAAGAGAATTGGCCACTGAGTAGGAAGAATCACTAATGATGGAGAAGTGACTTCAAAGAGAAAGACAACTTCCATTCTCATTCTCTTCTTGTCTACTCAACTTATTTTTTGGGACTCCTACAACTCACCCCTGAAGTCCATACTTGAGTGGGAAGCTTTTCCTATTCAGTGATCAATCTGTTCCATGTGGTCTCCTTGAGCACCTCTTATAAAGAGAAGTGTCTACAGCTGTCTCAGGTTTGGGCAGGTTCCATAGGGTGGATTCCAAATTCATTTACCCCTTTTGTTCTCCTATTATAGTTATATAAAACATGCTGCAATTATTCAAAAAGTTATGTTCTATTTCATCATAATGACTGATTTTGTTGCCAGAGAATAAATGATAAAGCATACCTCCCACTTTTTGGAAGAGAGAAAGAGATGTCTATGGGTCTGGAATGCTATACATACTGCCATATGTGGTTGCTAGTTAGGCTGGTTTTGTTTAATTGTTTTTCTTTCTTATTAGGGAATGCTGGAATGGGGGAAGGAGGAGCAGAGCCATGATAACAGAGCAAAGGCAGGGATTTTCCTGAGTCTTTCGAAATCCCCTCTAAACAACTTTAAATGACACCCCCAAACAAGTTCTGGAGTGTTAAGATTCACAAAAGAATGGGGTAAAACAATTGCCTAATTTAAGGTAACTTGGAAGTTCAATAAGAAAGGTCTATCATACCACGGTGAGAGAGAAACACTGGCTGCTTCAATACAGGCTGTACCCCAAGCAAATCAGTGGCAGGTGACTGAATTAACAGCTGTAGCAGCTGATTATGGAGCTCTAACCCATAAAAGAATCAAACAACTGGTCAGAAGGAAATTACAGGGGTCCCTTGGCTGGCACTTGGTGCAAGACTCTTATTGCATTGCCCCTACTTGGATTGCCCACACCAGAGCTTGTGGCCCTGGAGAAACAAGGATCCTGGCACAATTCCAGAGTAGAAAAGAACACTTGTGATCACTAAAAAGACCAGAGAACAGGCAAGGATATAGTAACTTGACTCATACCACTTTGGAAGAACTAAAAGCTTGTAGACCCCAGAACTATTTGCATACAAAACGTGAAGCTTTATTTTTTCTCCCACCCCTGTGAGCAGAGTCAAACTTTAGTATGAAGTTAAAAGTCAAGAAATAATCAGGATAAATGAGCAAGCAACAAAAAAAGATTCTGACCATAAATAGGTTAGTATATTAGGGAAAATCAAAACATAAACTCAGAAAAGAACAATAAAATCAAAAGTGTTCCATCCAAAGTTTCAAATAATAATATGAATATGTCCCAGGCCCAAAGATAATTCCTAAAAAAAGCTTTAAAAGGATTTTTAAAAAATCAAACTCAGAGAAGCATAGAAAAAAATGGAAAAAGAAATAACAATGATGCAAGAATACAATGAAAAAAAAGTCAACAGCTATGTTAAAAAAAAGGACAAAAAATAAAGAAAATAATACCTTAAATTACAGACTAGGTCAAATAGTAAAAAGAGCACAAAAATCTAATGAAGAGAAAAACTCCTTAAAAACCAGAATTGCCCACATGGAAAAAAGAGGTACAAAAATTCATTGAAGAATGCCTTAAAAAGTAAAATTGCTCAAATGAAAAAGGAGGCATACTCATTAAAGAAAAATTAAAAAAAATAAAATTGGGCAAGTGGAAGGTAATAATTACATAAGATATCAAGAAACAATAAAACAAAATCAAAAGAAATAGGAAAAATGGGAAATAACTCATTAAAAAAAAACTGACCTGGAAAATAGATGCAGGAAAGATAATTTAAATTTAAAAATTATTGGTCTATTTGAAAACCATGATCAAGAAAAAAGCCTAGACATTGTCTTTCAAGAAATTATCAAAGAAAACTATTCTGATATTCTAGAACTAAAGGGTAAAATAGAAATTGAAAACAATCTGTTGATCAACTCCTGAAAGAGATCCTCAAATTAAAACTCCCAGGAATATTATTGCTAACTTTCAGAGCTCCCAGGTCAAGGAAAAAATATTGCAAACATCCAAAAAGAAATAATTCAGATATCATGACACCACAATCAGGATAACAGATGATTTTTCCACTTCTATAGTAAAGGAGCAGAGTGCTTGGAATATAATATTCCCGAGGGCAAAGAAGCTAGTATTACAACCAAAAATCACCTGTGCAGCAAAATTGAATATAATTTTTCAGGGGAAAAAGTGAATATTCAATTAAATAAAAGACTTTCAAGCAATCATGATGAAAAGACCAGAACTGAGAAGACAATTTGACTTTCAAATATAATACTCAAGAGACACATAAAAAGATAAACAGGCAAGAGAAGTCATAAGGGATTCAACAATCTTAAACTATTTCAGGGTTTTTTGGCAGCTGTTTTCAGAGATCCTTCTAGTACCTGACCACAAGCACACTTTTTTGCTCTGGAATTGTTAAGAGTGTCCCAATACCACTGTGGCTTTAAGTTCTAGTGTGCTGGCTAGGACTTGAGCTCTGTTGACCCGGGCTGTGCTGGGACTGCACATTACACTCTCACCTTGTAGCCATTGACCCTCTTCACTGACCTTCTGAGTCCTCCCTGGTATTTCTCCCCTGAGAGAACCATAAGTCTCCAGCACTACTGCTGATTCAGAGATCCTGCCTCACTGATTCATCAGTGGTCCATCAGTACTGCTGCTGATTCAGAGATTGGGTCCAGCTGGGGCTGGAACTGAGCCATCCCGCTCTGCTCCAGAACTGCACACTGGAGGCCCACTCGGATGTCACAGACTTTTTCTGCTGAGGTTCTAAGTTGTCTTTGGCTGGAAAATGTTCTATTCCATCTTTTTGGATGTTCTGATTCTCTAAAATTTGTTTAGAGTCATTATTTAAAAGAATTTGGACCAAATTAGGGAAGAGGTTGGGCAAGTTTCTGCCTTTTCTCTGCCATCTTGGCTCTGCTCATCCCAAAGAGATTTAAAAAAAAAAAAAAAAGGAAAAGAACCTATAAATACAAAAATATTTATAGCAAATCTGCTAGTGTTGTCAAAGAATTGGTGATGTTCATCATCTGGGAAACTGTTGACCAAACTGTGGCATATGATTATGATAGAATATAATTATGCTATAAGAAATTACAAGCAGGATATTCTCATGTAGAAAGACCTACATGAACTGATGTAAAGTAAAATGAACAGAACTGGGAGACTACTGAATATAATAACAGTAATGAAATGCTATTCATCTCCATTGAAAGACCAGATGGAATCTGAATGCAGATTAAAGCATACTTTTAAAATTTTTGTCTATTTTTATTTTTTTCTTGTGATTTTTCTCACATGATTAATGTGGAAATATGTTTTACATGACTGCACATGCACAACCTATATCAAATTGCTTTCTTTCTTAATGATGGGAGACAGAATGGGAGGGAAAGAAGAAATATGAAGTTCAATATTTAAAAAAAACAAATGTTAAAAAGTACTTTTACATATAATTAGGAAAAAATAAAATATGTAAAAATAAAGTTCACAAAGTTGGTTTCTTTAAAAAAAATAAGGAAAGGCTCATTAGTAGGAAGGGATGGTAAGATGTGTTATAGAAATAAAACAGGAAATGTCAGATAAAAATAATTTTCCATAAATAGGATAAAATGTCTTTTTTCTCTAAAAGCATTATTATTTTTTTGTCTTCTGTTTGCTCTTGACTATGACAAATTTCTGATTCTTGGCCTCTAACAATCTCTTGATTTTCAGAACCTTGAATTATATAGTATATTCTTATATTTTCTGGCCTGTTCCATCCCCTCTCACTGCTCTGTTTCTTCTCCACTGATCTATCCCTTCAAAGCCCTGTCCACTCAAACAGCAAGGTCATACTGTCATCCACATTCTATTATAAAACTAGTCTTTTCCTTTTCTTTTCTATTAAATAGATTTTTTTTAATTCAAGTAACAAGTATTTCTCATTAGTCCCTCTAACTACTAGTTCTCTACCTATCAAACCAATTAAAAAAAATAAAAAACCTTAGAAGACAAATTCCTTAATGTATGTTTATATAATATAACAAAAATTCTACAAGAAACATGTCCAAAACTGTATCTTTTTTTTGGAATTTTATCTCATTTTTTCTGTCAGGCCATAAGTGGAATGTTACATGTCCATATTTTTGTATTTGTAATTTTCAAATTCAGTGTTTTCCACAAAATCATCATAGAAGTTGTTCTCCTAGTTCTGCTCATTAGTTCTTTATCAGTTTATAAAGGTCTTCCCTCTGAAGTTGTCCATTTAATCATTTCTTATGACATAATAAAATTCTATTATATCCATATAACACAGTTTGTTCAGCCGTATGATCAATTGGATACCTCCATGTTTTCTAAATTTTTGTTTTCACCAAAAGAACTGTTATAAATATTTTGTGTGTATACATCTTTTCTTCCTTTCTTTGGCTTCTCTGGATTATAGGCTGAGTACATCTGTCAGTCACTTTTCAGTTGTATCTGACTCTTTGTGACCCCATATAGATTTTTGTTTTTGTTTTTGTTTTTGTTTGTTTGTTTGTTTGTTTGTTTTGGTAAAGATACTGGAGGGATTTGCTGTTTCGTTTTCCAGATCGTTTTCCAGATGAGGAAACTAAAGCAAACATCACTAAGTGACTTGTCCAGGATCACACAACTAGGAACTAGCTGAAGCCAGATATGAATTAATGAAAATGAGTCTTTTTGATTCCAAGACCAGTGCTCTAGCCATTGTACACCTAGCTGCTTATAGAAATAATGTATCTGAGTCAAAATTTGTTCTTTCTAGCCAGAGCTCCAAATTGCTTTCCATATTGACCAGCCTTCTTTACAGTGCTATTAGCAATACCCTGTATACCAGTTTTCTCACCCATCTTCCAATAATCATTATTTTATTGTTTGCCAGTCTTATAGGTGTGAGGTGGGGACTTAAATGAGCCTTTTCTATTAATCTTGAAGATTTATTTTCACTGGAAGGAGTTAGCCTTTTGAGCTGACAGTGCTAAACAGGTAGCACTCACTTTGAGTCTTTTAACATTGAAGCATCATATTTCAGCTCTGTTTATTTGGGCGACGAGTTATATTTAGACATGTAGTTAGATAAACTAAAACTGTTGACAGATGCTTTACTCTTCCTGGATACCAGCTATTCAGGGCAAATGCATGAGCTACATAAGGATATGTCTCCATTGCTCAGTGGAATTGTACTTGCAATTATACAGATTCAACTTTTATTTTCTTTTAGCTTAGGTCTCTGAGCTACCATGACCTTTTTAGGAGGTAAAGAATTTGCATGTCATAATCTTGCATTTCCTTAAAAGCTAGATTATTCATTTTTATTTTAAGAGAAACGTTTCTGTATTCTGTTCCAAGAGGAAGAGGCTAATCAATAAGCTACATTTAGAAAGGAGGCAAAGAAGAAATAAGTAGCAAATGTTGATTGTATGGTATATTGTTATGACTATTTAAGGTCTCAAAGGTAGTATTCCTGTTCCAAAATCCCCCTTTAGGATTCCTCTAAACATATGAATATATAAACTCTGCAATCTATCTTAAGAAAGCTTTGTTGTGCCTGATGCAACTGCAAATATAAAGTTCCGATTTGGAAAGCTCTTGATTGTCTCTCTTCCTCCTGGTAAAGAAAAAAGAAAAAAGGAAAAAAAAAAAAAGAAATGTATATTATTAGAAGTGCTTAGATAGTACAGTGGTTAGAGTCCTGGAATCAGGAAAGCTGGAATTCAAAAATGGCAATAGCTATGTATTGAAGGGTAAGTCACATAAGGCCTATTTTCCTCAGTTACCTTACCTGTAAAAGGGGATATATAAGCACCAGCTCCCAGGACTATTGTAAAGGCTCAAAGCAGATCATAATTTTAAAGTGCTTAGCACAGTACCTAGCACAGAGTAAGCACTAGATATATCTTAGCTTTTACTATTATTAGAAGAAGAAATAATTCATTTGTAAAGCTTTTACTTGCTTGTCAATATTGCTGACATTTATGAAACAAGTTAATAAATTTTGCCAAGGTTGTGCAAGCCTAGGAGGCACGCCAAAGGAGCAATCTCACAGTCAAGGTCGCGATTGATCAGAATTTCCCCAGTAAACTCATACAAGATCACACTGGCCAAGCAGAGAATACCTCCCAGAATCTAAGTCAGTCATGTCTTTATTTGCCACCCGCTGACATCCTCTGGATTTCTCCACATAATCCCTTTCTTCCCCTTCTCTTCAGATTCTTTATGTGTGTTGTCTTCCCCCATTAGAGAGCAAGGACTTTTGATATTTGTATCCTTAGCACTTAGCTGAGTACCTGACACATAGTTGGTGCTTAATGTTGATTGATTGATACCTTTGCAACTCCCCATAAATTGATGCCTCTTTTTTTTTTTTTTTTTTGGAGATTTTTTTTTTATTCTTTTTATTTATTTATTTCTTTTTATTTTTTATTTTTTTGCTTTTTGCTGAGGCAATTGAGGTTAAGTGACTTGCCCAGGGTCACACAGCTAGGAAGTATTAAGTGTCTAAGACCAGATTTGAACTCAGGTCTTCCTGACTTCAGGGGTGGTGCTCTATCCACTGCGCCACCTAGCTGCCCCTGATACCTCTTTTTTAAAGGAGAATGTAAAAAGGTAAAATCAGAGAATATCTCAGAAGGAAGTGCAGAAGAATAGAGATGTGAACATCAGATACTATTTTTTCCATAGGATCTTTGAACTTATAATCTTGAACTAAAAAAAAGATATTTTGCATCTAACATTCTTACTTTGAGAACTTGCAAAGTTTGTACATATTTGCGGAAATCAAGAAAAAAAATCTAAATGCTGGGGATCCCAGGAACTCCTTTGATTGTGGCTAAACCAGCCAAGGAGATTTGAGTTGTAACCCAAGATGAAACCCAGACTGTGTAAGCCCAGAGTTTGGGGTTCTGGGCCAACAGTTAAGGATGTCAAAGCATAGGAAATGACATTGTGTAATGACAAAGATGTGAATCACTGTGGAATTTCAATTTTGATAGCCTGTTAGTTTCCTACTAATACCCTTAACAAGGATGCAAATGAAGATTATTCTGATAAACAATTTTAATATAGATGGGTAAGTACTTACAGGTTAGATGTTGTTAACATTCTCTCTTTTTAATAGGATTTTGTTTGGGGGTGGGGTATTAAAAGGAAAGATGGATCTAAAGGAATCTATCAAATTCATCTATCCATTAAGAAACACAATTCTGCCATGACAAAAGAAACTGATAAAAAAAGAAAAATTTTAAAAATGAAAATAGCCTTATAGGGAGTTCTTTGATGATGTTAGCTTGTAATAGGAGCTAAACACAAAGCTTCACAAAAGACATTTTGTTTGAGAAGAACATGAAAGTGATGTAGGCTTGTAAGAAAAATGTCAAGTTTACCCTAATTAACTAATTAATGAAATGTTGGGGTTACCCAATATCTTCAAACAGGAAAGGTTAAGACAACAACAAAAGGAATTGTTCACATCTTGCTATCTGATAAACTGTGTTCAGCTAAAAGGGCCTGAGGCTTGGGATGGGTCAAGTTTTGATGGGTAGCTTTATAATGTGCTCCATTTTAGTCTCTGGAAAGTTTGAGGACAGCAGATGGGAGTTAGGATGCTGATGCTTTGTAACCACAGAGAAACAAATGGCAAGGCACAACAAACTCGAGGCAAAATGAAAAAGTAGCCAGAAATACAGATGAGGAGAAGGTAAAGAGCCAACAATCTGTACATAAAATTGGGGCAGAAACAGGAAGAGAAGAGAGGTTTCTGCAAAACTGGGACATAGTTTTCTTAGCTTATTTTTAATGATGAGTGAGAACACACTTGCCCTGTGTTCTAGCTAGGTAGAGTTCAGGAACTGGACAAAATTGTAGGCTAATATAGGTGATTTTAGAACAAGCACACCCTCAGCTTCTTTTTTTGAGCCAGGTTGCTGAAATAATTTGCAGATGTGATCACTGCAGAGTTGCTGGAAATTTTTGTCCACTCATGGATAGATGAAGAGGCATTGGAAGATAAGAGGACTAATGTCTTGATTTTCAAAAGGTACATGTGGAAGGGATATGGAAAATGATTTTTATCAATAATAGTTCCCTTCTAGCATCTTTAATAACTTGAACCAGTGCTATTTTGAATCTATAGGAAATAAAGGAGAAAAAAAGCTGTTCAGTCACTTCTACTTATTTTACTTTCTATGATTTAGTAGCAAATGCTTATCTGAATGATTTTTTAATGGCATATTAGCATTCATACTAAAAGAGGAATGAGATTCTTCTCATTTTGTTCTCCCCAAAAAGTCCTTAGCCAAATGAGAATTATAGAAAGATATTCTTTATAACCAATAAAGGTCTCAAGAAGGTTGGAAGATGGAATGCTATAAATCTTAAAATCTTCATTTTCAGTTACGTGTCCATTTTTCATCTGGGCCATGACCTGACATGCTAGATAAGAACATGAGATGCAGCAATAAAATTTTCTAGTTTCCCTTTCTTATATGGAAAAGGTCCTATCTCTGGCTTATGTCAGCAAAGTCATACCAGTTTTCCTCACTTATGTTCTGGGTGCAGGTCATACTTGACTCATTCTCTGGTAATTTATGTTCATTATTAGAATGAAATGAGACATGTGTAGGTCTTTCAACAGGGAATTGAGGCAGATTTTTTTTTTTAGTTATAGGAGGATAATATTCATCAAGGATATGCATCAAGGATACCACAAGCTGATTCAGTTATGGGAAATTCTCCCATCCCTGAGCTGTCTATGTTGAGCCACCAGCCAAGCAGTAGAGAGCTTGGAATTCCTCATGACTGTTTTGTATTCGGGCAAACAGAAAATGATGTCAACTGTCTACACCATTAGTCTTTTGCCAGCTTCATTCTTGGCAAAAAAAAGAACAAAGGTATTGTCAAGTTTATTCTTGGTCTGAATTTCTGACAACATTCCTGGACCAGCTTCCAAATACTACTGTATGTGCTAGGTGTAGTAAACTGATTAATGCTCAATCAATTAAGTCAATCAATTCAATCAATTATAAGAATTTATGCAAGGTGTCTTGCATATATGAAATAAATCAGTATGCAACTACTGGGAACTATTGACTCTTATTGGGGTTCTAGGCTTTTCATAGGTTTCTGAATTTCATTATTCATAGTCTGCTAAGGATCAATTTTCTACAACTTATCTGAAGGGCAGAAAGAGCAGTACACAAATTGAATCTTGGAACAGCATCTCTGATAACATACCTTCTACCATTTAGGTTGACTAGTCTGTTAAAAATTTCTCTATCATGGTATTTTTCTACTAAAAACTCAGTGGCTTCTTATTGCCTTTGAAATATATAAACTTTTGACCCTGGTTTTCAAGGCTTTCCATAAGCTGATTTGGACCTTTCTTTCCAGACCCTTCATGCAGTATATATTTTTGCCAAATTAGAGTAATCTCTGATTCCCTCATGCTATCTGCTATTCCTAGAATGTCTACCCTCTTCTTTGTTAAAGTCCCTTCTTCTCTTCTAGGTACTATTTGTACCATAAAGTTTTCTCAGCCCTAATAGAAGAAAGCAGATTTCTTTCTCTTCAAATTTATCTTTGATTGAACTATCTCTTACACTTATCTCAATCCCTCTTATATTATGCTTTTTTTTCTTTTCAATTAAAATTCTTTTGGAATGAGGTCTGTGATACATACATACACACACACATATATATGTGTATATATATATAGCATATTACCTTATACAAAGTAGGTCCCGAATTAAAATTGGTTGAATGTCACTTGCTATTTGACTAAATTTGGATGACTCCTTTTTGGCTCATTTTCCTTATTATAAAATGAGATTTTGGACTAAATGATCTCTTCAAAGTCCCTTTAAGCTCTAAATCTGATGATCATATAAATTACTGAATGAATGAAGCCAATATATAATACATATCCCCTAGAACTAGGAGAGGTCTTTCTCTAATAATACTCCCACCAAATTTATCAATTTAATAGCTAGTATTTATATAGTGCTTTAAAGCAGGACTTCTTAAATTTTTTCCTACTCACAACCCCTTTTCACCTGAGAAATTTTTATGTGACCCTGGGTATATAGGTATATAAAATAGATATACAAATCAAACATTTACTGATAATAAATCATAATTTTATGATTATGAATCCCCAATTCAGTTACACAACCTTATGTGGGGTTTAAGAAGCTTTGATTTAAAATATGCAAAATGCTTTACAAATGTTATCTCATGTTATCTTTACAACTATGGAGAAAAGGAAAAGTGCATTAGGTGCTATTATTAGCCCCATCTCACAAATGAGAAAGCTAAGGCAGACAGAAGCAGCGATTTGCCCCAAGTCACACAATTAGTTTTTTTTTTTAATTTTTTAAAATTTTATTTGCATAATATATGTGTGGGTAATTCTTCAACATGAACCCTTACATAGCTTTCTGTTACAAATTTTTCCCCCCAACTCCCCACTCCTCCCCTAGATGGCAGGATATCCACTACATTTTAATTATGTTAAAATATTGGCAAATCGAATATATGTATACATATTTCCAAACTTATCATTGTTGTGGAAGAAAAATAGTATCTACATAAAAGACATATCAGATAAAGGAAACACAATGTAAGCAAACATCAATCAAGGAGTATGAGAATGATATGTTGTGGTACACATTTCACATCCCTCTCTCTGGGTGTATATGGCTTTCTTCAGTGAACACTTGGAGGTGGTTTCACACATTTCATTGTTAAAGAGAGCCATATCCATCAAAATTGATCGTCATACAAACTAGGCAATAACTATAGCAATTTAGTCTTTGATAAACCCAAATACCCCAGCTTTTGGGATAAGTATTCACTATTTGACAAAAACTGCTGGGAAAACTGGAAACTAGTGTGGAAGAAATTAGGGCTTGACCCACATCTAACACCACATACCAAGATAAGATCTAAATGGGTTCATGATCTGGATATAAAGAGTGATACTATAAGTAAATTAGAGCAATGTAATGTAGTTTACGTCTCAGACCTATGGAGATGGAATAAATTTATGTCCAAAGAAGAACTGGAACTCATAATTGAAAACCAGATAGATAA
>JAJPUD010000818.1:522408-549664 GCA_023553655.1 Myrmecobius fasciatus
TTGTCTGGGTCTGAGGGAAGGTCCCAAGGAGTTCACAGAGAAAGCTGTCCGCAGTTCGCCATCTTGGCCCCCCTTCTTATTTCTTTATAAATTTAGAAGACTTTTATACTCTTCTAGATAATAATGTATTGCTCTCTCTTTAACCATTTTCCTATGTGAGTAGGATTACAAAATGACCAGCTCTCCTCCCTCATCTAATTCCTGTCAGTTCTTGCCATTGTACTTCATTTGTATAAGATAATTATTCTTTTTACTTTTCCTACATGGTTTTGCTTTTTAGAATCATATCATCATAATCAGCTCTACCCCAGTCTCTCTCTTGATCTACACAATTACTAATAATATTCTTAGACATATGGTTAATTTTAGAGGGGATCACATTTTTCTGAGTCTTTTATTTGACAACTGGGTTTATAGAACATCTTTATTCAAGACAAAGGAATTTGCTCATGAGATACTACCACAGGCCTGCACATATGGAGAAGACAACAAAATGAAGTAATAATAAGCTGCTAGAATTGTTCACCCCAGCAGCTGTGATTCCTAAGAAGGAATTTATTCTTGAATTATTTCAGGAAAATAGATTCAGTCATAGGCCAACTCCATCTTAAAATTATATGTCATAAATCTTTTATAGAGAAAATAAGCATTTCCTAATACACCTAATTAGATATGTTTGTTTCTTCTTCAAATAACTATGTTTTTTTATTAGATTATATGCTGTTACTTCCTCCTGGTGGAATTTAAGCTCCTTGAGGGCAGGTCTGTTTTCCTTGTGTCTAACATTTAGTAGGTCTTTACTAAAGGTTTATTGGCTTTGATTGTTGATTTAGAATATGACACTCAATATTAATTTGTAGCACAAGTTCTGATCCATAAAAGAATCACTGATTGAATGCAGAATCAAACAGGTTTTTATTTTTCTTGAATCATTATCATTGTCTACTCTATTTCTCTACCGTTGAAGAAAGCATATCATCTAAGGTTTCCCAACAACTTTTATTATCTTTCCTTCAATTATAGTTATTGTAGGTCCTGTTTGCAGTGACCTAACATAAAACCAAAGTTTGAGAATCATCTGCATAATAGAATTTATCTGTGATGATTATGGAAGAAAACATAATCAACTCCTACATTAGGAGGAATAAATACAGTTGGCTAACTTAATAGTAATTGTGCTTACAGAGTTTTGGCTCTCACCACTGAAGTGCTAATGTGCTGATAATTTTTTCATCTAATAATTTTGATTATATTAAGTTAAAAAGTTTCTGTAGAAACAAAACTAATGCAGACAAGATTAGGAGGGAAGCATCAAATTGGGAAATCATCTTTACATTTAAGGGTTCTGATAAAGGTCTCATTTCTAAAATATATAGAGAATTGTCTCATATTTATAAGAATTCAAGCCATTCTCCAGTCGATAAATGGTCAAAGGATATGAACAGACAATTTTCAGATGATGAAATTAAAACTATTTCTAGTCATATGAAAAGGTGCTCCAAATTACTATTGATCAGAGAAATGCAAGTTAAGACAACTCTGTGGTACCAATACACACCTGTCAGATTGGCTAAAATGACAGGAAAAGATAAAGATGAATGTTGGAGGGGATGTGGGAAGACTGGGACACTGATACATTGTTGGTGGAGCTGTGAATGGATCCAACCATTCTGTAGAGCAATTTGGAGCTATGCTCAAAAAGTTATCAAACTATGCATACCCTTTGACCCAGCAGTGTTTCTATTGGGCTTATATCCCAAAGAAATCATAAAAGAAGGAAAGGGCCCCACATGTGCAAGAATGTTTGTGGCAGCTCTTTTTGTAGTGGCTAGAAACTGGAAACTGAATGGATGCCCATCAATTGGAGAGTGGCTGAATAAATTATGGTATATGAATGTTATGGAATATTATTGCTCTGTAAGAAACGACCAGCAGGACGATTTCAGAGAGGCCTGGAGAAAGTTGCATGAACTAATGCTCAGTGAAGTGAGCAGAACCAGGAGATCATTATTCACGGCAACAACAATACTATATGAGGATCAGTTCTAATGGACATCACTCTCTTCAACAATGAAATGCTTCAAATCAGTTCCAATTGTTCGGTGAAGAGAGCCATATACACCCAGAGAGAGGGATGTGAAATGTGGACCACACCATAACATTTTCATGTTCTCTATTGAGGTTTGCTTGCCTTGTATTTCCTTTATCAGATTATTCTTTCTTGTAGATATGATTTCTCCTGCACAAAAAAATGATGCAATAGCTATACATATATTCGATTTCTTAAGTATTTTAACATAATTATCATATAGTGAATATCCTGCCATCTAGGGGAGGGGTGGGGAGTAAGGGGGAAAATTTTGTAACAGAAAGCTTTGTAAGGGTTAGTGTTTAGGAATTACCCATACATATGTTTTGCAAATAAAAAGTATTAATAAATAATTATTAAAAAATGCATCTAAATGGTGCTAATTATAAGTGATAATCTTTAAAAGTTTTTTTTAAGATTTAACATTAAGTGGTACTTTCTAGCTGATGGTCCAATTTAACCTCAGTTTATCATATGGATACTCTAACTTCAGCACCCTTTAAGTTTAGGTTTGATGTTAGGATGAAATGAGGCATTCATAAGGCATTAAACAAAAGTGGCTTACTTTGTTCAAATACAGCCAGGATATATATCAAGGATATAGTGGTATTTCTTTGGACATGGTCTTCTTCATCTCCATCTGTATCTGGAATCTGGAAATGATACTGCATTATCAGAGTATGGTGACTTGAATGATTTTAGGCAACCACAAAATCTGAGAAGTACTAATTACATATAGTTAGGGTCTTTTATGCTCCCAGGGGAGGAAGCTGTATCAGAGAAGTTGGACCAAGCAGATTCTCTGAAAAGGGGAAGTTGAGGAAGTAAGAAAACCTAGGGACACTGAGTCAAGAAAATACTGGTCTTATAGGCTGTAGCCAATCCATACCTTTTCATTCTGTATGACTCTTGCCCATGACTTCTCAACATGTTTAGGACCTACCATTAGATTACATAAAAGTATGGTTGTCAGTCTCCTAGGAGAGTAAATGTTTAACAAACTGGATCCCAAATTAAAGAAAAGAAAAAGTATGCATGACCCACTTTTCAATTTAATCTGAATTATGAATGTAATCCTTGGCTCTAAGGGTCAGCTTTATGGGGCTCTTTTCTTATTGAAGGAGACTATTTATACAATGTTCTGTGATCAAGTGAAGGATGAAATTAGAAAGAATGAAAGAGAAGGAAATGTGGCCTTTTTGGGGTTCCAGTTTTGAGCAAAAAGATACATGATTCCAACTTTACTTCAAGTAGCAAAAGGGGGGGAAAGAGCAGGAAAAAGTTGATATGAGAGAAGATGCATTGTTTTTCATGTTCTTAACCCCAGTGTGCTACTCTAGACTTCTGAGACTTTTCCCTTGGATAAGATCTAGAAACTTTCTCTCTTAGTTGAGTGGAGTTATCTCATTCCCCAAATGAAAAATAATTCAATCTGTATTGTCTAGTATATATTCTCCTATGTATATTTTTTCTGATTTTAGGGGCCTCAATTTTTAAGAATGTAAAGTGATCCTGAATCCAAAAAACTTCAGAATCACAACTTTAGATCTCTTAACAATACCTATGTAACAAAACAACGTGCAAGTTATGAATTTATTACTTTTCAGTTGCCCTACAATTTTACTTGTATGAAAAAGCCTGATATATCTGTATTATCCAGCCCAAACCCCTTTTTCATATCTATTTTTTCAGACCATTATCAGGTCATCTCTGCTTATATATCTCACTGCTGTCTCAAATTCTATTTCACAAACTGAGCTTATGTTTTTTCTTAAACTTTGACTTTACTAATTCTGTCTATGGCATTGTCATTCAAATAATCTCCTAGTCTCAGATTATCTTAGACTTTTTCTTCTTCCCTAGATTTTTGGTCAGAATGAACTAGAATTCTTATTCATTTACAAGGTGCCATCAGTTTTAACTCCTGAGCTCCTGAATTTGCTACCGTCTCTCTATCCCTTCTGTTACAATACTAAAACAAGCCTTGGCTATTCTCTGTTTGTATTTTTCTTAAGTATTCCTGTCTCCATTCTTTCCCTTTAAAATCTAAAGTTAAAATTCAATCCTTTCTCTACATAGATACCAAATTGCTAATAGCCATAAAAAATAAGGTAGATCATATTGTTTCCTTATTTTAAAAAATATTCATTTAATTCTTTATTTTCTATAACATAAAATATAAAAATCTCATCTTGCCATTTAAAGTCATCTGCATTAGTGGTGTCAATTTCAAGTGGAATTGGGAGACAAGTAGGTGGCACAATGGATAGAGCAACAGTTCTAGAGTCTGGAAATATGAATTCATAGTTGCCCTCTTACTAGTTGTGTGACTCTGGGCAACTCACTTAACCCTGACTGCCTCAAAAAACAAACAAACAACAACAACAACAACAACAACAACAAACAACTTTACCAATCATCAAATGGAAATAGATCCCTATGAACTGCATATTAATTTAAAAAATCCCAAACTGACATGTTGTATTTTCTGATCCTGACATCCTTATTTATAATATACTCCCATTTAACTTTCTACATTTAATTCCAATTATTCTCTTTTGTATGCATTCCATTCTAGTCAAATTGCCTTATTTTTTGTATATGAAATTCTTTCTATCACTTTCATGCTTTTGTACAGGCAAAAGCTGGTCCCATCTCCCATATGTGGACTACATTTACTCTTTACCTCCCTCTATTTCTCAGAATTCTTATCTTCCTTCAAAGTACAATTCAAATGCCACCTTTTAAAGGAAGCCCTTCCTAATTACTCCAGTTGACAATTGATTGTGTTCTCTTTCTCTTATAATTTTTTTTGTATTATTTATATTTCCTTACTTGTGTATATGCAATATTCCCTACCTTCCACCCAAATCTGCCATAAAATGTAAAATCCTCGGGCCAGGGACTATTTCATTTTTGGTTTTGCATCACAAGAACCTAGGCCAGTGTGCCTTACCTTCATGAGACATGTAACTAATTCATGGTCCAAGTTCTGGGCTCATGTAGGCTAATCTAATATTCAGATAAGTCCCAAAAACAAACACACGCTTACTCTTGGGATTGTTATATTCTTACCTAGATTTTACTCTGGGAAAGTGGCCCCTTTTTACTATTTTATTGATGCCTTTTTTTAAACATAATATCATTTATGAATATACCCACCTCCCTCCTCTACCCAGTAATCCTACCCTTGTAATAAAGATTTTAAAAGAAAAGAAAATATAAAAGAGTTCAGAAGAGGAAATCAACACATTGGTTACATAGAAGACTACATGAATTACTTTACATCCATAGATCTACACCCTCTGGTGCAAGGAACAAGGTGCATTTTCTCATCTGTTCTCTAGGGTCACATTTGGTCATATCACATGATGTTCAATTTCATTTATTTTCCCCCCACATATAGTTATTTGTGTTACAGTTCATTATATTGTTATATTATTGTTTGTTAGTTATTCCCTGACTTCCATTTACTTTTTTTGTGTGTCTATTAATTAAAAATTTCCCGTGCTTCTCTGAATTCTTGATATATAACATTTCTTATTGCAAAGTAATGTTCTATTATATTCATATAAAACAATATGTTTAGCCATGTACCCAATTGATGGACAATTACTTTCTATTTCTTTCCTATCCCAAAAAGTACTATTATGAAAATTTTGGGTTATGTTGAATATTTCTTTGTCTTTGACCTCTATAGCAAAACTTCTTAAACTGTGGGTTGTAATTCCAAATGGGGTCAATTATCCGAATGTAGGGGGTTATGAAATTATGATTTATTATCAGTAAATCTTTGATTTGTATACCTGTATTATATACCTGTATACATAGAATCATATAAAAATTTCCAAGTGGAAACAGTTATTAGTGGAAAATGTTTTAGAAACCCTGCTCTGTGGAGTATATGTCTAGCAGAATTATACTAAGTATGGATATTTTAGTCACTGTTCTTAGTGTAATCAAAATGGTCTTTAAATTTTTTTTTTGAGCTTTTTTTTCCCCTTTGGCCAAAAATACTTACTCTAGCCATCCCTAGTAGATTTTTTCTTGGATTGTAGATTTTTTCTTGGATTGATCAAAGGCAGAATTTGAGTCTGATTTTCCCTTCCTAATTCTTACTTACCTATTCTGTTCCATTAATCTACGCTTCTATTTTTAAACGAGAACCAAATAATTTTGAGGTCTGGAAATGCTATTTCTTACCTGTTTCATGCTGTTTCTTGATATTCTAGTTTTTTCCTTCCAAATGCACTTTGTTATTATTTTGTCTAGATATATGCAGTAATGCCTTGGTAGTCCAAATAAATCACTATAATTGCAGAGTGCAAAGCTTAGGCTCTATGCTCCTCTATATCATGACTTTAATTCTTCTTGATACTGCTCCTAACACTGATAGCTACTTGTGCAATATTCTTCTCTCAATAGAAATGAAATGTTCAGGAAATTCCTCTCCTTTTATTAAAAATTCTCAGATTTGGGTCTACCCATGAGGAAAGTGATATCTTGGAAATCCTGCTTCTTTGACTAGAAGGCTGGATTTAGAGACTGTTGAACTTTCAGTTGTTAAAGTGGTAACTCTCAGGAACTCTAATTATTTAACCCTGTGGTTCCTATTTTCATGTTTGCTTATAAGAACCTCTCTAAGACTGGGGCCAGAAAATGAACTCTGTCCATAAATTTTTCTTTTAGGACTTGTATGCAGTAGCATATATAGCAGCCATGTATGCCTACCTAAATTTCACTATTATCAACTCAGAATAAGTAAGAGTCAGATTATCTTAATTGGTTATACTTCTAGAATCTTTTTGGAAGAAAACTGGACGGGGGAAAAAACCAGTTTGGTTCTTCCTCATAATAATAGAAGTCAATCAGTCATCTTGGGGGTAGCCTATACCACTGAAACCCATATTTTATGAGGTACCATATGCTCCCTTAGGAATGAATACTCAACAAAGGTAGATTACTTTGTAAACTCGTAATCAGAGTCTTCTCTGATTAACTCCTTACAGATTCTTAAAAATATTTGCCAAATTGAATGTTTCTAAGAATAAGTTTTTCTCCCCATAAAATTTTGCTTTAATCATTCTCTGCTCAAAAATCTTTAGTGACTCTCAGTTGTTTCTTGAGCAAGGTCTAACCAACCTTTTCTGGAACTCAAGGCTTCATCACATGACATGATTCTATCTTTTCCAATTTTTCCTACTTTATTCCTCCTTTCCAACTCTATATTCCTACCAAATGTGTCTAGAAGAATTATGCTAAAATCCCTGTTCTGCTACTTACTATCCATATATGGAACTCACTTACTCTCTCTGAGCATTAGTTTATTAATTTGAAAATTATCAAGTTGGACTAGATGACTTATAAAGTCTCTTCTATTTCTAAGTTTGTGGATTTATGATTTTTTGGATGCTTCCTTTGCCCTGCTTCTTCTCAACCTTTGCTAATGCCCTTTCCCCTGCCTACCCATAGAATTTCTTTATACTCACTCTTTTACTGAACAAATTATAACCATTTTTGTTTTTAGTGAGGCAAATGGGGTTAAGTAACTTGCCCAGAGTCACAGAGTTAGTAAATGTTAAATGCCTAATCTAGATTTGAACTCAGGTCCTTCTGACTTCAGGGCCTGGTGCTATATCTACTGCATCATCTAGATACCCCTGTAATCATTTTTTTTTTGGCCTAACCCAAATGCCACATCTTTGAAGAAAGCTTTTTGGATGTCACTGATAGTTAATAATCTTCCCTTGTCGATCTTCATAGTACTTTTTTTTTTTTTTTTTTGCTGAGGCAATTGGGGTTAAGTGACTTGCCCAGGGGCACACAGCTAGGAAATGTTAAGTGTCTGAGACAACATTTGAATTCAGGTCCTCCTGACTAAAGGGCTGGTGCTCTATCCACTGCACCACCTAGCTGCCCTAGTACTTTTTTTTTTTTTTTTAGTATCTCTAATATACCTGGGATGAAATGTTGTATATTATCATTGTCTATGCTTGTCCTGCAATCCTGTAAATCCAAAGAAAACAGGAATCCATACCCTATTACATTCTTTTGCATATAATTAATAGTTAATCAATGAGGAAAGAAGGAAGAAAGGAAGAAAGAAAGAAGGGAAAGGAAGGAAGGGAGAAGAACTAAGCTATTTAATAACCTATTAGATAATCTATTATCAAATTTTCTGATGAACTTTATTTGATCTTTGTGTCTAGCTGCTACAGTGGTAGGGGAGTCAAGTTCATTTCAGGTTACAAGTGCTGAGTGGGAACAAGATTAAAATATAGCTGAAAAATGATTAACAAAATAAATAAAAATACAATGCCACATAGTTAATGTTAGTTTTATGATTTTCTAAGTAAATATGAATCCATAAAGATATTTCTGTTTGAGTTTAATACCACTAGCCTACACCATCATTTAGAATTTTAGTGGTATTATTAGACCAGCTATAAAAATCATTAGAATTCCTATGTTTGGCACTAAAATGGAAAGGGAAAAGATATAGAATGAATACCATTGCTTTTTGAAGTCTAACAAATTCCTAGCTCTCCTATTTATTTATTTGATTTGCAAAGTGTCAGAATAGAGGAACTAGAAAAGAATTTAGGAATAATAAAGTTCAACACTATCAGAGATTTAGAATGAGGAAGGATGTTGGGGGTCATATGGTCCAACCTGTCCATTTTACAGATGAAGAAACTAAGGCTCAGTGAGGTTGAATGATTTGTCAAAAGTCACATGGACAGTTGGTGTCTGGATATAGGTCCTTTGACTCAGAATCCAACCATCTCTACATTACATCATGCTTTCTTCTAGATAAGGAAATGGGAATCCAAAGCAGTTAAATAATTTGTTTGACATTAAATAGAAAGTCTTTGGGAAAGCCAGGAATAGAACTCAAGTCTCCATACTCCAAAAAAAAGAACATTTCCTAAACATTATGATGCCTCCTGCTTTGTGTTACATTAAAAAAAAAAAAAAAAAGAAAAAGAAAAAGAAAGAAAATACAGAAGACTGAATTTGCTGGAAAACATCCAAGAGATGTTTTTGAACATGTTTCACATGTTTAACCATGTGAGACCAATTGAATGATATCTCAAGTCTTTGCTGAGAAAACAAATTTAAAATATCTTGTAATTCAGAGACATCTCTGGATGTTATGTAATTGACTGGGTTTGTTCCCTTTGTCCATGCCTCCTTCCTTCCTATTTGCCTTTTATTTCTTTGGAAACCGTATAGTTAAAATTTTTTATATTTGGAAACTTTTAGAGTTAGACATTTCTAGTTTTCTAGGAGGTGATTATCACCTCCCTTCCTTTTATTTCAGAGGTAGGAAACTAATCAGACCTGAACAGAACCCCTCTCATCTATATCTGAGTCTCTTTAAGTTTAGATCTTCTATCCCCTAAGTTCCCTATGGATCCTCTAGGACATGCTTCAGGATTTATCCCAGAGTCCCAGAAAGAACTCAGTGTAATCATGTACCAAGTCCTGGGAACATTCTCCCAATAGACATTCATGAACTTCTTGTCATGATTTGTTTGAAAATCACCATACTAAGATCCACCAGCAACAGTGAAGGATACCATTTGTATCTTTCACTGGCCCCTTTTCCTTGTAGATTTTGAGGTATTAGATTAATTTTAGTCCAAGTATGAAGGGATTAATAGGCTATTCTTGTTGGAAAGAGTCAGTCCTGCTTTCTGTACAGTGGCCCAGTGGGATACTCTAGTGCCCTTTCCCTGTTCTTGCTTCCTGATCATGATCATGATCACTTGAGTACCTTCAATTAGGTTTTCCTTTTTGTTTTTCCCTGAAGTACACAAAATAAAATGGTTGAATTGCTTTTAGCAGTGACTGCCTTAATCAAATTCATCTTTGAAGTCCCTATACTTTTAACAGAGGGAGGACTCTGATAGCATAAAATCGGAAAGAAATGGATGTGACTTAAAAAAACACATACTTTTTAGCTTCTGCATATGATCAGGTCCACAAATATTGTGAACAAAGGCATTAGATTGTAAACTAGATACTTTCATTATAAATTTTTTCTGGAAGAGATTACTTAAAATCATCACCTGCCAAGAAGAAAGAAAAAAAGGTGACTCTTATACAATGGAGGTCCTTGTGGGTCAGGGTTAACACTGATGAAATTCCTGGTACTTGAGCCTTTCTACACACACCATTATATGCATGCCAATGATGTTGCCATAAAAATTCAAAGAGTAGACATGACAGAACTGAAAAAGATTCTGAGTACTGATATGGAACTTATCGCTGATTGCTTCCTTAAGTGGCACTTAAAGTTGAGTACCAATAAATCAGCACTATCAATTTTTCTTGTGGACAGATCCCTTAATGTAGAATGACTGTCAGAATTGGAAATCACATTCTTCTCCCACAAATACACCTTGGCTTATTTAGGAGTTACTGCACAGACATGCTCCTTAAAATATTGTATCTAGTGACAGTTGTTTTGCAATAATACCATTAAAAGATTATAACTAAGACCTATCATAATGTTGTGATATCCTACAAAATACCACTGTTTGTCTAATAGCCCGAGGCATCAATCTGAGGGTTGGTGACAATTTAAACTAATACAATAGCCTCTGCACTCAATCTTTTCCCTCTCCAATCTATTCTTCATAAAGCTGACCAGGTCATTTCCTTGCTCAAGGAGCATCAGTGACTCCCCATTATCTTTAGGATAGAAGATCAATTTCTTTGTTTGGTATTTAAAGCTCTCTGTAATTCTGGCTTCAATCTAAGTCTATATTTTTAATACATCACTCTCCTGCATAAATTTTATACATTAGCAAAATTGATCAGCTTGCTATTCCTTGTGCTCGACATTCCATTTCTTACTAAAGATAGAACTCTCTCATATGTGGAGTATTCTCCCACTCAGTCTCTTGAAAACCTTAATTCCCTCTAAGACAATTGAAATGTACCTCCTTTAAGAAAGTTTCACTGATTCTTCTAACCACTGTCTCATCTGTATCATTATGTATTTATATCATGCATTTACTTATCTATGGATAAGGACTATCCCATTTTGTACCCTTAGCATCTGGAACATAATTATTAAATAATTGTTGAACAACACTAGTATTTGGGCACTAAATAATTATCCAACTCTGCTAGGATGTCTTCTTAAAAGTCCAGTTACCAACTTGTACTAACTCAGTATAAACCAAGGGTTTAAAAGGATAAATTTCCTTAATATATTAGGATAGAGTTGTTATATCCTAGTTGGGGTTTTGATTCTGGTTCTAGTGCAGCTGAGTAACAATATTATCCCTTGTCTCCTATTTTCTTCATAGAGAGAATATTTTGTTAGTGGTAAATGGCATCATCATGGAGTAAATAATATATAAAGCATCTTAGCATAATACTGAGGTCCTGTGTGGTCTATAATCAAGGATATGTTAAATCCACTATCAAAATCATTTTCTTAAGCCAAGAAATCAACATAATAACAAATCAAGCTCTAATCTGCAACATTTACTATTTCCAAGGAGTAAATGTTCATGCTGAAAATTTAACAATGAACTCAAGAATTGATGAGAGTGGGCTCCTACATGCCAATGAAATATCATCCCAGGGTTACTATACAAAAGCTCTGAATTTTGAGTTGGGGGCCCTGGCTTCAAATTCTGTTTGACTATGAGTAAATCACTTTATTTTTATGGGCTTTAGTTTATACATCTGTTAAGAAACAAACAAACCAAAATATGGATAGCCTCTCTTCCTAATAATTTGGAATAGATGATCTCCTCCAAAGGCCTGTCTAGATCTTAAATCCTATAAGTATATATACCTTAGCAGAATACTGAAGTCCTATGTGGTCTATAATCAGGGATATGTTAGATTCAGCCTGAGAGAGAACTAATTGATAAATTTTCAGTTTAAGCACGTATATCTTGGAAATTGTCAAATGCTAAAAATCAGAGTTTGATTTGTTTTGTAAATTTTCTGGACTTAAGTAAGTGATAGAGAAAATAATACTAATTTTAATTAATTTCAAATATGTTGTGAATAAAGGCTTGTTTGTTTGTTATTCAGAGAGCCCACAAATATTTTCAATGACCATTTATCAGTACAACACCCCTGATAGATACTACTCAATTCTATGAACTGCCATGATAATCTATATATCCAAAAGATACCACTTTAGGTTAGGTGTTTATATATCCTTAGTAGGGCATAGACAGTATAGAAGTTCATTTGCTTGACCATAGTGGCCATTTGCTTTCAAGTTCTGGACAAATCTTTCAGCTCCTGTCAGAAGCTAAACAATTTTGAGAAGGAAAAATATTACTTTCTCAGGAAAAAAAAACTAGAAAGTGGAAGCAGAAAGAGAAAGAGAGAGAGACGTAAACAAAAAACAAAAAACCCCAAAACTGCAAATCCTGAATAGTGTTCCTAAATTAAGGAAGACTTTTTTGCACTTTTGTTGTAAGGATGAACAAAGAGAAAAGTCCCCAAGATTTCACTTCCCATGGTACTTTGGACTGCCATGGAATTGATCATTGAAGAAAAATTTATTAGATCACATTTCCCAGAAAGCTGTGTATCTGTCCCCAGAAGTGTAATATAAAATGATCATTTTATTAGCATCCTGAAGAGCACTGTTTGAAAATCAGGATATCAGATTCATGGGAAGAGTAGCAATGGAGAGACAAATTTAGGCCTACAGTAAGCACCACAGAAGAAAAAGAAACTGAATGGAGCTGTTTTACTGTAGCATCTCCTAACCCAGAAGTCTAGGCTATTATAGATGACCCCAAAGCCAAGTTAAAAGGTCTCATAGATCTCTAGCCTACACCAAGGCTTCATCTGTCTTATATATTGGCCTGAGATCCCTTTTGAACTCCATAAAACAGATGGCACTAAAACTTATAACCCCTATAATTTCAAATCCTTCTTTTTTTGTTAGATATTAGTGGGAATTAAGGGAAAACTATATAGGATAATTACCCTGGAGTTTATACAATATTGTACCAACTTACTTGTGTTTGAGGACACTGAATATTCTAATACTTTTTAAAAATGTACATTTTTTTTGTTTCAAATGCTTTTGCTTTTACTCTATTGTCTGATAATAAAGAATGTTTTCTTGATGCATATGTGTGGGGTATTTTAGAATGCTAAATACATATCTATTTATCCAAAACAGTCATAGTATACTGGGGACAATTAGCAAGAGGCTCCAAAGCCAGCATTTTTAGAAATTCGAACAAATTTAGGAAGCACTTGTCAATTTATAGTACAATTTACTACCTGATTAGAAAGATAAAAGACTAAGGCAGAGTGTGTGTGTGTGTGTGTGTGTGTGTGTGTGTGTGTGTGTGTGTGTGTGTGTGTATACAATCCAGCTAAATTAAACTACCAGCAGGTTCCTGATCTTGTCCTGTACTTTCTGTACCCTTTCGTCTCTATACAAGGAACATTCCCTGGAGTGACCTAATTTTACTTTCCACAAAGTCATGCTTAAAAGTTAAATAGTAATAATAAATACCAGCAATACAATTTAAAAAAAAAACTGCCAAATAAATAGAGTTTTGGTCACTTTTCATTCACTGTAACCCATTTGAAGTTTTCTTAGCAAACATTGAAATGGTTTATTATTTTGGTAACTTCCTACTTTAAAATATAGTTACCAAATGATCTGTCTAGTTATTAAATGTTTAGAGCAGGGTTTCTTAAACTTTTCCCCAGTCATGACCTCTTTTCTCCAAAGAAATCTTTAGGTATCCCTCTGTTAAATCTGAACTGAGGTGTTTCTGGAAGCAATTCATGAATGTGCCATGAAAAGTGCAGATCTTGTGTATTCAGAACCAAGGATGAAGTCAGGTCCCATGATGCAACACAGGCAAGTCCTGACAGAAACATCTCGTTTTCATTAGGCATTTGATTTTGAATTAATTTTCTATTGTGGTGTTCAGAAACTTTTTACTATTGTCAATTTTTTTCACAAGCCCCACATCCAGTTATGAGACCCCACATGGGGTTACAACCAACACTTTAAGAAGTTTTGATTCAGAGGATTATTATGGAAAAAAAAAACAAACACAAGATTTGGAGTTGGATTAAGAGGATTTGGGTTCAGATCTTGACTCTCTGACTTACTACCTAACTCTGGGCAATCAATTAATAAATATTCATTAAGTGCCATTTATATGCTTAGCATTGCAGTAAGCACTGGGAAATGAGGAAACTGTCCCTATCCTCAAAGAACTTACATTCTAGCATAAGAGTCAACAGGCACATTTGAAAGTATATGCATAACATATATGAAAAGAATACAAGGTAGGGTTGTAGGGAGGTCAATAGTAGTTAGATGGCACTTGAGCTGAGTATTAGAGGAAACCATGGATACTTCTCTCTATATGAAGCATTTCTTTCTTGCCCCAGGTACTGGTAGGTTCTTCCTGATCTTTCTGGTTTCCTAGTATCTGTGTTTTTGGGTTTTTTTTGGGGGGGGGTTGTTTTTTTTTGTTTGTTTTTATTACTCAATTTTACTTAGCACCTATTATGTGCCAGGCATTGTACTGATCACAAATATTATCTCATTGATTCTCATTTATTTGATATTTTATTTTCCCCAGTTACATGTAAAAAATTTTTAAACATTTGTTTTTAAAATTTTGTTCCAGATTCTCTTCCTTCCTCTTCCACCCTCACCATTGAGAAGGCACATACGAAGTTTTGCAAAATATATCCAAAGAAGTCATGTTGCAAAAGAAAACATAGATCTCACCCCACCCACCCAAAATAAACTTTTAAAAATGTATACTTCAATCTGTATTCAGATGTCATTGATTCTTTCTCTGGATAAGGATTGCATTTTTCATCATAAGTCCTTCAGAGTAGTCTTGAGTCATTGTATGATTGAGAATAGCAAAGTCATTCATAGCTGATCATTCCACAAGATAGCTATTACTTTGTAATACAGTGCAATTCCATGAGTTCATGGAAGACTTTCCAGGTTTTTCTGAGAGCATCCTGTTCATCAATTTCCATAAAACAATTATATTGCATCATAATCCCTACTATATGTTTTTGTCCCTATCATGTATGTCTTTTTATATGCATATTGACTTCCCACTCAGAATGTAAGAATCTTGAGGGCAAGGACAGTTTCCCTTTTGTGCACAGAATATGGACCATGGGAAACATTTGATTTTTGCTTGTTGATTGATCCAACAAATATGACTATGCTATAAATTAAATGGACCTTTTTGTTAGATGTAAACAAAGCACCAAGTAATCTAGGCTGAAGGATCTCACTTTTTTAATGTGGATTCCTTTAAACAACCAGGTCAACCTAATTTTTCATTCTGGTCTTCCTTCTACATACAGCAGGAGTGGGAATTTCCTTACTCAGAAATGCTACTTAGATCAGCAAGATCTAAAAGTACTAGTTAGAGCATCCTGTTTGGATTGGGAGGGGAGTGAAAGTGAAGAAGTAAGTTGTTAGTGTAAGTCTTTTTTATTTTTTCTTGAGACGTCCTTAAACCATCTTCATTTTATATTGTTTCTAGTTTATTTTCTTCCTTCTCAATCCAATTCATATATTTTCTGGGCATCCAGCCCAGCTTGGCTCAGCCCCTGTTTGTTGTGATCTGTGGTTTTCTGACTCAGTGTTGACATGGAACTTGATACATTTACTAGAACTATACAATGATGTGTGTGTGTGTGTGTGTGTGTTTGTTTTGTTGTGCTGAATACAAAAATACATAGTACTGAGATACTTAGATGGAAAGAACTTGTGAATTTAAAACTTGGGCACAAAAAACTCTCAGTGACTTTGAATTAAATAATTCTTAATTTTAGCAGGATTGGAGAAGGTAACTTCCAAAATTGAATCTTTTGTGAAGTACTTCATTCACTTTTCAAAAGAAGGTAAGAAGTAGAAAAAAGTGTTTTTGCCTACTTTATGTTCCTCTCTTGCTATTGACAGGTAAATAGTTTTTTCTTAGTTGTTGACTTGATTTTTAATATTATGATACTTCCTCTGAATTACCTGTTTGCCAGGGATTTGGGGTACTGCTAAGCTCATAAAACCATGTCATCTTAACCATATCTTATCTTAGAGAGAATGCTCAGATAACAGTGATTAGGCAATACTTGATTTACTTTATAGAAAATAAATTAGCATTCTTCTATTTCCTGAAGTTGTTATTTGTTCTTGGCTCTATCTTTAGTTCCTTTACATAACTTAAGTAACTCTAGCACTAAAGGGAAATTTTTTTAATTGTCACTATAGAAATTGGTTTATTCAGCAGCATTAATCACATGATTACTATTCTTGTGCAGTGCTGTATTTTGGGAATACAGGATTAAAAATTGAAACAGTATCTGCCCTCAAAAAGCTTACATTCAAGAAGATGCAGTTGTTTTGAATAAAGAGCTCTGTCTTAATTTATTGCAATTCCATTTATTTATATTCTGTTTTCTTCCGTCCCTCAGAATCTCAACATAATTTTTCTTTCCCTGAAACTTGTCTATTTACTCTGTTGGGGTAAAAAGAGATGAGATAGAGCTGGAGAGAAATTGAGACAGTAGAAGAGGTTAAAGTAGAAATTCCTTCCATCATTTTGAAACTTGGTCTTTGAGTGAAGGAAAGGAATAATTAGACACATTCCCTTATATATATATATATATGACATGCCCCAAACAGAATTAATTTACATGTCACACATTTAGCTGCCAGACCTCTGCTGACCTGATGAAGCTTGATCAGTCTGGTTTGCTTCTCAAAAATGGAAGAATATCTCATCTATACATAGTACTTAATGCTTTAATTTCTTTTTTTAATTAAAACTTTTTATTTGCAAAACATATGTATGGGTAATTCTACAACATTAACCCTTACAAAGCTTTCTGTTACAAAATTTCCCCCCCCTACTCCCCACCCCTCCCCTAGATGGCAGGATATCCACTACATGCTTTACTTTCTTTCTAGTCTTTAGGGGAAAGTTCACAATGACATTTTCAAATCTAATCTTCATTATTAACATTTTCTATTAAGTATAAACAATCAGCAAAACAGTCAGTCAATCCTTGATTTGTAATATTTCCTATAAAATGATGTGTAAATGTTCACATGGTTGAGGATACTAGAGCTAAAGAGAGAGGTTAGGACTGGATATGTAGATCTAGGAATCAAAATCATTGAATTTATGGTATGTTATTAGTTTACTAAGTGAAATAATAAAGAGCAAAAACAAAAAAAAAAAGCACTAGGGGTCATTCACATTTAATGAATATGGCTTAGATAAAAAACCAGAGCTTATATGACTTGACTCCATAATACTACAGCACTGGGATGGTATGTACGATCTCCAAGAGGAAAGATTAGTGAAGGGCTTCTCTTACAGTGGAGTAATGGATGTGGAATTCTTAGATTAATTCCTAACATGAGATTGCAGATTATTAATCTAAAAGGAGTATTTTAGGCTTGTTTTGAAAATAAACATACTCTGCTCATAAGAGTTAGTTGGATTTTCTAAAGTGAAAACTGATAGCACTTACTTAGAAAAAGGTTAAGAAGAGAAATTATCTACCAGTTGTACAATGATTTTTTGACACAATAGGGAGCATTGAAAAAGATGAATAGAGTACATTGTAGGTTTGGAGAAATGAATGTAGAGACATCTCTTTTCTTGCCTAGAACTGCTACAAAGATTCCTGGGGTACAGATTCAACTTGCAAAACATTAACATATTAACAGCCAATCTGGCATGGCCTTTCAGCTCCAATATACACAAAAACTGGTCTATGATTCTGATGGTCAGCTCATATCAACTACTAGCTTTAGTACAGGAGCTAAGAGACCAGTAATAGGAAAACTAGTCCTATTATAGTGCCTACTATGTGCTAGGCACTTTGAAATATTAATTCACTGATCCTATCCTGGGAAGTAGGTGTCATTATCATTTCCATTTTGCAGGTAAGGAAAATGGGGCAAATAAGGTTAAGTGACCTGCTCAGGACCATAAAGCTAGTGATTAAAGTCAGATTTGGATTCAACCTTTCTGATTTCAGGCTCAGTGCTCTATGCACTGCGTTGCCTAGCTGCTTAGGCTAGTCACTTGGCTAAACTGTGCTGTTACCTAAAAATACAATTAAGCATGAAGATACAGTTACATGCGTAACTGACAGCTTTAGAGACTGTCCATGTGAAATGTACCATGCATGTAACTGTATATATTTACTAATGCACATGTTAACCATTGCATATTTGAGAATGAATAAAATTCTTATTTAGCTATTTTGCTAGCTTATTTTGCTAGTGGCTTTGACTATATTTTATGCTATTTTCATGTTGCACCATCTGTTGGCAATTGTTTTACAAATATGCTAATGCTTATAATTAAGATGGATTTTGTATACAAGCCTAGCTATTGCTGTAGTTATCTAGTTTTGCTCTGAGCAACTTTTGAGTGACTGCTGTGGGCTATGGATATGTGTGTACCTTAGAAATATGCATGTGATATATCCTGTATTTAATTACACATGTTGACATTATAGTATCCTTCTAGGTGATGCTCTGGAGGGTCATGTCTACTGCATGTACTATTAATGAGCATTTGCTTTATTTCAGCTTTAACAATACCAAAGGTTGGTTACTTGGGATGCCAGCAAGGTCATTCTTTTTCAAGGAGTTCATTTTTTGTTTGTTTGTTCATACTGTATAGTTACAGGTTTTGGACTTGTTCCAGATGATCTTTGCAAGAGACTGAAAGAGTTTTGGCCCAAGAGAGGAATATAACTAATCCAAGTCCCCAAAAGCATTGGTATGGAACTCTTTCCTCATATCAGTGGTTGAGATCAATGTCCCTATGTTTGTGTGAGGAATAAGTCAGAACTGGTGAGAATAAGAAAAAAACAGAATTTCATTCTCTTTTAATCTCTTCAAGACTCTGCAGTTGCTTCCAGTGTTCTGATTTCTGACTAGGAGAAAAGATGAATGATGACCCCACTTCAGATTGCTAAAGGGAGAATTAACTCTGGGAACATTATATGAGAAGAACTAGCAGTCTCCATCATGTGCTTACTTTAAGTTTACTACATTAAAGACTTAGAGAAAATTTCCTTTTGGGTGAGATTTGAGACTTTCTCTCTTGGTTGAGCTGAATTACCTTGTTTCTCACTCTGTATTGTCTGGTGTGTGTGTGTGTGTGTGAGTGTGTGTGTGTGTGTGTGTGTATGTATAAAACTTAAATACAAAAAAACAACATTGCCATATACACAGAAAAACATGAGAAGATTCAAAATATAAAGCAATAAATTTCCATTTCAAGAAAGCATACATAATAAAAACTATACATTGTATACAGAACTGTCCATTTTTGCTTCCTTGTAGGTTTTCTTTTATTCTCTGCTGTGTATTTTTTACCCCTTTCTCTTCTCCCTTCCTCAATAATGCTATAATTAAGTGTGGACAAACATACACATATACATATAAACATATACATACATATAGATATCTATAATCATACACATATGTATATGTATTCATATATATCTATGTAAAATTGTACTATCGTTGTTCTCTGTTTCTTTGAAAATAGATAACAACTTCGGGGCAGCTAGGTGGCGCAGTGGTTAGAGCACCAGCCCTGAAGTCAGGAGGACCTGAGTTCAAATCTGGTCTCAGACACTTAACATTCCCTAGCTGTGTGACCCTGGGCAAGTCACTTAATCACAATTGCCTCAGCAAAAAAAGCAAAAAAAAAAAAAAAGAAAATAGATAACAACTTCCTTCATAAATACAAGTCTTTTCATATTTTTCTAAATCCATCAACTCATTTCCTATACCACAATAATCTTCCAACTTTATAGTATCTAATTACTTTAAATAGTCTAAAACAATATTGATTACTATGACTGACAATATAATGGAGTTTCCCTATTTTTCCTCTTTTGATTAAATGTACTTTAGTTCTGAGATCATGATTACCACCTTCTTTTTTAACCAAATAAATTCTATTCCTTGTCTTTATGTTTGTGTTTATTTCTTATTTCCTATCCCCTGACTCCTCTGTTTTACTTCTACCTGCTACTTTGCCCTCTTTTAACCTATAGTCTCCAAGAATTCCTCCCTTATCTTCTTCCCCTAACCCTTTCCCTTTATCCTATTGTTTTTAATCTGAATTTATAAGATTTTTCTATCTTTACACACACACACACACACACACATATTCCTTCTTTTTTCCCATTAATCTACCTACTTTTCTGTACTCCTCTGACCTTATCTTATCCCCTCACTCTCATTTCTTTATAAATTTAGAAGACTTTTATTCCCTTATAAATGTATATGTTCTCTCTTTAACTCAGATCTGATGTGAGTAGGGTTTCCTCTAAAAAAAAAATCCCTCCCTTGCCTTGTTTGTGAGGGAAATATAGAAAGCCTGAAAATTTCTGACCTATCCCACTTTTCCCAGAACCCTTCCATATTCTTTTACACATTTACACACACACACACACACACACACACACACACACACACACACACACAGAGACACACACAAATACATTTCTGTTTTGCTGATGACTAAGACATAAGGAGTTTCTTGTTGAAAATAAACAAAGAAACAAAAAATAAACATGCTTTTATGTTATTAGAATTGACTTTCTGGATGTAGTTTTACCATCACAAAACTCCACAAAGCAGCTGTCTAGACAATTTGATACACATGCTATCTGGGAAGAAAGCCTAGGGCAATGATGATTGTGAACTCTTTCCTATAGACTAGAAAGAAACTATAAAGCATTAAGTATGTTTGTAGTGGGGATAGTCTATCCATTTTGAGAGGAAAACCAGAAAGACCAAACTTCATCAGACCATCAGAGGTCTAGAAAAGCAGCTACACTAAACCTGTGATGTGTAAATTACATCTGTTTGGGGGCATGTCTCAGAAAAAAAGAAGGAAATTTTTAGAGGGTAGCAAATAGCTTTCTAAATAATAATCAATTTTGCCACTTTAAGAATAAAAGGTGGGGGAGATTGCTTTGGGATTCCTGCTGTTAGTAAGTCAAAGAAACTTAGTAGGATTCGATGGCATTAACTTCCATGTATGGGAATGAATCCTGACTGAACTGCTTAGCTTGGGCATTATGTATATGCTTCCCTCCTGGAGCTGGAAATCACCAACCCTAAAGTGCAACTAAAAATGAGACTCCACCCTGAGACAAAATGAAGATTAACAGCTATGCAGAGCAGTCAACTACACTTCTGACAAGTGGATTAATTCTTCTTCCACCCTCCAGCCTTGCTGAAAATTCTTTTGAAGCTGTGTGCAAATGTTTTGTCTGCCAACAGATGCTTTTGACTTGACTCAAAAGCAAAGGCTAGTCAGTACCTTTTGACAAAGATCATTAAGACTGAAATAAGATTGAAGATATCAATACTCTCCATGTTTTCTAAGTTTTTTTTTTCCCAGATGATTTCTATTCAGCCACACAGTTTTCTTGCACTGTTTAGACCTGCTCAGTCTTTTCAACTTGAGACTAAAGCATTCAATTGTTTTTTTAACTTTAGAGGGAGCGCTAACAATAGAAAGATTCCCTGAAACATTGGTCTTGAAATATTGGTATAGGGCCCAGGTTGGTTGGCATTCATATATACATAATAAAGGTAGAAATGTGGGTAGGAAGAAGGAAGACAATGACCTTGCCTCCTGGGCTTAGCTTTGTTCCCATGGCATTTTTACCATCTCATTAATTTTCATGAGAGACCAAAGGAATTGAAAATAAAATTTTGGATTGAAAAATTCCTGCCATAGAGCCCTGAGTTTTTGGAAGTTGCTGGGGATGGTTCCCTCTGAAACAGATGCTGATTAGAAGTAGTATAAGAACTGGCAATAAAATAGAGAGCCACTCTAGCCCTGAGTAGCAGCAAAGCTGTAGATTGTAACACTGGTAACTAGAAAATATAGGTGAAAAGATAGATTTAAGCCTCAGGGCACTAGTTAGATGGAAAACTTCTCTCTCTGTGTTCCAAGGAGCTTATCCCAGAACAAGGAATCTCTTTTTGGAGAAATGCTCATTCCGGATGAAGTTGGGAGAAAAAAAAATCTACTAAAAACTTTTTTCTTCCCTGCTCTAGTAACTGTTAGGGTTTCTTTCTTTCTTTCTTTTTTCTTTTTCTTTTCTTTTCTTTTTTTTGCCATGTCTAAAAGGACTACAGCAGAAAAGCCTTTGGACTCGAAGTTAAGAAAGCAAGGGCAGAGATCATTCTAACCACAAGGAAAAGGTATCAACCCAATTACAGACTCTATTTGAAGATAGAAATTGACAAAAGAAAGGAGATCCATAGCCTTGTGCTTAGTAAACCTGTGCTTACCAGTTACTAGGGGACCAGTGAAACAATACTTAATGTTATCCATGACAGAGTAGCAAAGAACAATGTCTGATAGGATAGACATGCAGAGAGCAGGGATTACATACCTAGTAGAGATTACATGCCATATAACCCTGTTGGGAGCATCCCTGCATGAGTTATGATGAAACCACGAGGAAAGACTGATGATTCTGAGGCATAAGAGATATAAATAGCCCCTCATGTACGATTTGGCCACATTTATTTCTTATTCATGTTCTCAGGCTAAATGGATTCACTGGCCAAATGTGTTCCCTGCATGTTCTTCCCCTGCATGTTCCCTGTGTACTTCTACTCTTCTCATTGACTATCCATTTTTTGGAATTGTGAAGCTCAGATTCATGATGAAAATATTTGTTACTTGTCCTCTATGTTATTTCAGTTGACGCCTGTGATTTAAATAAATCATATTCTCTGGCGGGCATATTGTTAAAACTGTGATTTTAGGTGGACCCAAATAGTACCTTAAACCTGGAGTAATTTTACCTGGCAGTCCCACTGTGTAAATTGAGATTACCTATGTTAGACTAAACTTAATTTAGTCTAATCCTCTGGTAGATTAAGTTCCAAATTAGAACAAAAAACATTCTTAGGTCATCCCATACTTAAAACAGGTTTACTTAGTCATAGCCTGAGAAAGATATTCAACAAGGCACTGAGATAGCTTTTGAGAAAAGTACTGAGAAGTCCTTGAATTGATTAAGCTATTGAAGTTTCCATTTAGAGCCATAAACCCAACATCTGACACCCTATCCTCTCAGCTCCTCATGGCACAACAAAGAGTGAAAATGCTATGTTGTAATCCACCCTCCATAGGTGTCTCATCATCACAAGATCATTGGAACTGGCCCGAATCATCTCATTGTTGAAAAGAGCCATGTTCATCAGAATTGATCATTGTATAATGTTGTTGTTGCCATGTACAACAATCTCCTGGTTCTGCTCATTTCACTGAGCATCAGTTCATGTAAGTCTTTCCAAGTCACTCTGAAATCATTCTGCTGACTAGCTTTTCTTTCTTAAAAAAATTGATATCCTTTGAATAAAGAAATAAAAAGAAGAAAAAATAAAGGCATTCAGGAAAACTAACCACATCAAATGAATTTGACAGCACATAAAATTTTAGACATCAACCTCTTCAGTTCATTGTCTTTTCTCTTTATTATGATCAACTTGAACATTGTTGTTCTATTATGTCTGAATTTTTGCGATCTTGTTTGGGGTCTTTGGTAAAGATATTGAAGTGATTTGCTATTTCTTTCTCCAGCTTATTTCACAGATAAGGAAATGCAGCCAAACAGAGTTAAGTAACTTGGCCAGGGTCACAGAGCATGTGTCTGAGGCCAAATTTGAACTCAGAAAGATGGTGTTTCCATGCCAAGGCTTTATCCACTTTGCCATGTAGTTGGCCCATTTGAGCATTAAGATTACATAAACTGGCTTTGCTTTTGCTCTTTTCAATTACATTGCTATAGTCACTGTGTATTTCTTTTTTCTGGTGCTGCTACGTAATGAAGTGAATAGAGCATTAAGTTTGAAATCAGAAAGACCTGAGTTCAAATTCAATTTCAGACACTTACTAATTAGCATGCCTTGATCCTAAGCAAATCACTTACTCTTCATTTCCCTAGTTTCTTAACCTATAAAATCATCCACCTCTCTAGGTTATTATGAGGATCAAATGAGAGAATAATTATAAAATGTTTAGTCTTGTGCCTGGCACATAGTAAGCACTATATAATGTTTATTATTAACAGTTATATAAATGTTAGCTATTATTATTATGCAATATTATTCATATTTATAATTTTTTTGCTGCACAGTAATATTCCATTATGCTCATGTACTACAATTTGTTTAAATATTTTCTAGTCAATTGATATCTATTTAGTTTCCTGTTTTTTTGTTGGTGTTGTTTTTTCCTATTTCAAAAAGTACTGCTATAAATATTTTGGGATATATAGAACCTTTCCTTTTTAATACTGACCTCTTTAGGATATATGCCTAGATATGAGATCTCTGAATTAAAGGGAGTGGACATTTTAGTAGTTTCTCAGCACAATTCAAAATTCCTTTTCAGAAGATTTTTTTAAATTACTAGATAAAATAGAAAATCATTTATTAAGACTTACTGTATGCCAAACACTATTCTATAAAAATACATGGAAGAATGAGGCAGTCCCTGCTCTTAGAGAGCTCATTTTCCAATTGGTCAAAGCAACATAAATAACATAGAAAAGTTTATCAACATGGTAGATGGTAAGGCACATTACATTTAGATTGCATTCTTGAGAAAGGGGTATTCTAGTGAGAGATGAGTGAGCATGATTTAGTGTGGGGGTCACTGGAGTAGAAGTTCTGGTAAGCCCATGGTGGTCTGTGGATGAACAGGGGTTAGTCTATTAGAGTTGGAAAAGATATCTGAGAAGGTCTTTGTATTAGTTCTGGTGGACTTTGCCATCAAAGTCTTGATAAGAAGGATGCTTTATTACTTGGTGCTAAAAAAGACACTGTTCAGTGTCAAGCATAACTTGGAGAAATTGGTCACAGAGTGATCATTTGCCTTGGATAATCATACCCTATATTTTTAGTGTATATGTGCTATGCTCTAGTGAGTGTTTGTTTTGGTTGCACTGTATCCCTGGACAATTCATATTAATCCATTGTGAATGATGATATCTTTCATGTCATATTAGGCTACTATTTACCTAAGTCACATTAACTGAGCTTGCTCAAAATGCCTGTTTCCAAAGGAAGTTGGAGATTGGGAGTCACCTGACAACCTTACAGATGATCTTTAAAGTCCCTTCTCATTCTGACCTTCTAAGATAAACAATGGAAAGGACACACTGGTTAACATTATAATTTGACTGTGGAAAAATTGACATCTGGTGGCCAAGAAACATAACTACAGATGTATTGTTAACACCTTTCTTAGCACAATTCAAAATTCCTTTTAAGAAGAGGTTTTTTTTTTAATTATAACTAAATGGAATAGAAAATCATTTATTAAGCATACACATAGAAGAATGAGTCAGTCTCTGCTCTCAAAGCTCATCTTTCAACTGAATGAGACAACAAAATAGAAGGGTTCATCAATATGGTGGATGCCACGGCTCATGACATTTAGATTGTACTCTTGAGAAGAGGTGATTCTAATGGGATGAGTGAGTCTGGTTTAGGTTGGGGTCATTGAAGAAGGAAGTTATGGTGGCCTGATGGTGGTTTGATGTATATGGGAAAATATCTTTGTTGCCTTCAACTATTTCAAGAAATATACTATGCCAAAAAACAGGCATTGCTTCTAGGCAATAATTGCAATACTTTTTCTTTGCCAATTTCCTGTGCAACATGAGAATGCATATGAAATATGTAATATGTGAGATATTATCTAAAGATTCAGGGCTGTCATTCCATGTATGTTTAACATGCTAAGGATACAGGTAATGACTTAAGAAACGTCTCTCAAAACCTTTCCCCTTTTCCCCAAAAGATATTTACTCTTCTGGCCAAATTTAATGACTGTATTTTCACATGTTAGTTGTAGAATGGCAAAGAGTAGAGCTACAATGGAACCCTTCCTGGGAAAATGGCTGGGGAGGGAATGATGGGAAGATTTTTTTTTTGGGGGGGTGAGGAACTTGGGGAATCTCCCTATCTTCCTTTTTCTTCGAGGCTATACATAGAATCCCATGACAAAGTATAGCTAATTCCTCCTGTTAGATTAGAGGGGCTGCCCTTAGTGAAGTCCATAAGTGATATTTAAATTATATAAATCTATTGCACTCTCACAAAGGATTACCATATCATGCTTGTGAAATCTCAGCTGCCAGATCACATATAGACTCACAGAAACTAAAAGAATTTGAGGGATCACCAATCTACCTCAGGGAGGACCAGAGATAAATTATCCAATAATGTTAATGTTGTTATTCAACTTTAAAAGACTATCAAGTAGGAGATTTGTTTTCCTTTTTCACAAACCATTTCAAAGGTAACTAGATTTATCAGAAAAATGCTTTCCAATTTCTAATTTTTCCTTTAGTCTTTATAATGAAAGAATCTCTTCTGATGTGATTGTGTAATTCACATGAATACCATTCGATAGCTATTTATTAAATGTCCATGTTGTGCAAAGCATTGTATCTAGACCCTGGAGAAACAAAGGCAAAAATGAAAAAGTCCTTGTCTTCAAGCTTACATTGGTGGAGGGTGAGAAGGGGGAAGAAGAAGACCAGATAAGGAGATAGATAAGCAAATACTAAGTAAGGACAAAGTAATTCCAAGAAGGAGAATGTTAATAATGGTGGAACAAGAAATTCCTAATAAAGGAGCTACTTATTTTCAGTACTTATCTATCTAGAGACCCACAAATCTGAATACCCTGAAAGCAAAATAGTTGAGTTAACTTTATTTAGCAATCCCTCTGGTCTTAATTCTCTCTTCCCACTTCGGGGAGCTATGTTTTCCCTTAGGGTTCTAGGGATAAACCTGAGGGGGCTGATGATTTCCTAGTACTGTTGCTCAGGAACCTTCCTTCTGTGTGCTTATCAGTAAGTCAAGCTTAATTATCTTTGTAAAAAGAGATTATTTTCTAATGTGGTATAGTAGGAACAATTGTACAAAAATGTCCCCCAAAAGCCTGTAATGCACCCTCCCCTAAAAACATTTAAGCAGGAAGAAATAGACTAAATGGGGGGGGGAAGAGGGAGGGAGGGAGGGGGGAGAGAGAAAGAGAGAAGAAGAAGAAGAAGGAGGAGGAGGAGGAGGAGGAG
>JAJPUD010000818.1:549764-562888 GCA_023553655.1 Myrmecobius fasciatus
GGGGAGAAGGAGAGAGATGGGGGGAGGAGGAGAGATAGAGAGAGGGGGGAAGGGGAAGGGGAGAGCATGCACATAAGGCAAAGAGGGGATTTGAATGAAAGTCCTTTTCTCCCTCTGTAGAGTCATCATGAAGTTGTTCTTAGGTACAGCAGCTCTCTGATGGGTTCCAAAGATCTCAAAGTTGCTTTCATCAGTAGTATCAAATTCAGAGAAATAAAGCCAAACCACATATTAAGGTCCCTGTAGCTTCATACTGATTGAGAGCACCTCATGTTAACATTATCTTTGTTTTGTCTCATTTTTGTTTTAAGTATTTCCCAATTGCATTTTCATCTGGTTCCAGCCTTTGTGAGTGTTATTAGTGCAGGGTACACACTTCATACCTCTGGTCTTTATCTTATTTCTCAATTTTCAGTGCATACACTCACTACTGCAGAACACTTCAAATCTTCTGACCTATTAGCCCTTTTGAAGTTCACAAGATCATTTGGTCATTGGGGATAAGGGAATATAACATTCTCTGTTGGCCCACTTCTCATCTTCCTTTGCTGATTTTTTGTAAAAGCTCAAAGGTCTGCCTCCTTGATTTTCACCAAAAACTTGACCTCATATATATATATATGTTTCAATCAGTCCCAATATATTTCATTTATAGTTTTTTCCTGGTTTCATTCAATGCTCAAAAAAAAGTTCCCAAACTGATTAAAAATTTATCTGTCTTCATTTACATATTTGATTGATCCAATAGTGTTATATGTGGCTCATTCATACTTATTTTATACATTTGACTGATTCTATATTTCAAAGAAACCTTCTCACCTGATAAAGACATCAACCAATAAACCATCTTGTTAATTATATTTTTGAGTATCTTGCTTCTAAAACTTGTAGAAGGGCAGAATTGATGAGAGAAAAACATTTTATTCTCCCCCCCCCTTTTTTTTCTCAAGCTATAAATGTGACTTAAGGATCTTATTACAGGAAGACACATATTGGAGTTTTAGTGGCCAATTATAGCAATTTTTATTAACTTTAGATTTCCTGGGTTCAATTAATCAACAAGCATTTCTTAAACATATACTATGTGTTAAGTTCTGGGGATACAAAGAAAGGCAAAAACATGGCTCCTGACCTCTAGAGGCTCACATTTTGTGAGAGGGAGAAAATGCCAACAACTGTGTACATATAAAATAGATACAGAGTGGAAGGAAGATAATCTCAGAGGAATGGTACTAGCAAAGAGTTCCTTAAATCTGTGTTTTTAATGTATTCAGATTTCTACTGCCATATTCAGAATCCTAGAAATTGAGTCCATCATATATTCAAAACCACTGTTCACAAGAACTCATTTTCCAGTTTGATCTGTTTCCTCCCAACTGCCCTCCCTACAATCACCAGACAAAATTAAAGACATTTACTTAAAATAAATACAAGATGAATACTAAGGAATTAAAAGAAGCAGTAAAATTCCCATTGCTCATTCCCCAGCACCATCTCCTTCCATGCCTGTAGTCCAAAGAAAGCACAAATCCTATAATTTTTTGCTTTCTGTACTGTCAGTACTTATCAGTATACCACTATAAGGCAGGGAATGGTAAAGTAATTTTAACAACTTCTCTGTAAGAAAAACACCAACTCGATGCTGGAAATGGCTCGTTCTCTTATCAGGACTATATCAATACTTTAGAGTCTTGAAGCTATTGCTTCCTAGCAAGGAATCAGGGAAGCTTCAGGGACAGAAAGGATGCTGCCCATATCAATCCCTGAAAATATCACTACCATGAAAGTGTGAGGAAGTAAGTGCTTGTCCTTGTACAAGTAAAATGCAGCCCAAATTCTATTTTTGTAGATATGTGTTCTATATTCTATTTCATTCTTTTTCTCTCATCTCTTGGCTTCTTCTCTGATCCCTCCTTGAGAGAGTTCCTACTGCCCTTCACTCCTTCCACATCCGGAAGAATTCATCCCCTAATCAACAAAAAGTGCTTCAAGGAAATGCCTTACATGTACCCAGATGCAATATTCCTTTTACTGTGCATTTTCCCTCCAAGCACAAAGAGTTGGCTAGTGGAAAACATTTCACCACTGAGATCACTTGAATAACTTTTTCTCTTTGTCTGACTTTTTCTTTGTTTTGTTTTGTTTGGTGGTATAGAGAGCTTCCAATGGGAAAACTCACTCTGGCAATGAAGATCAGTAGCAGCTCTGCAATTTATTGTTAGAGACTTGGAGGCCGTGAGAGATGAAGTGACCTGTTCAGAGTCACTTTCTAGCATGCCTGGAAACTTCAACTCAGATCTTCCTTAATCCAGTTGCCTCTTTGTCCATAAAACCATAAAATGTAAAAGTTAGAAGAAACCTTAGATGATAACTCATATTTCTAAGGCACTTTACAGTATACGGAACACTATTTAAAAAACAATTCTGTCATGTAAGTAATAGATTATTATCCACATTTTATATCTTAGGAACTAAAGCCTAGAGAAATAATGCCACTGGTTACAGGGTCATATTGTTGGGAAATATCATAATGTATGTGGAGGAAAAGTTGGGAGAGGAAAGAACAAGAGTTCTTCAGACTACAGGCCTACATCTATGTTGTCTGAACCTTCATTAAAAAATAATAATAATAAATAGGTTACTGAAGGGCAAAGAGCTTCAATGACTTGCCCAAGTTATTGGATTTATGTAATTTATTCAAGTTATAGTAACTTAGGTGAAGAGTTGGGACTAGAACCCACAGCTGCTGAATCCCACTTTACTGGGACTCTCACTGTTCTTTTCCTTATACTACCCTGTGCTTTGTGTTTTATTCGAAAGAGAAAGAAGACAAATTTCTGCTTAAATTATACTTGATATGACCCATGTCCTTGCATTTTTAAAAAGTACATTTTAGATGTCTTTGTATATGTGAATGTGTATTATATATGTATGTATACATGTATATATGCATGTAGGTATATGCATGTGTACATACATATTTATGTATGTGTTTGTATACATACACACATACACATAAATCTATCCTTGTTGAATTATAGCCTGCTTGGGAGAGGTGGGGGGAATGAAAAGGGGAAGAAAGAAAAAAGTAAAAAGCACATAGCAGACAACAAAAGAAAACCCATGAGAAACAAAGAAAATATGGGTGGTCATGAATGCAGTGTCTTCTATTATTATATATGCCTTCTTGAAATGAAAATTTACTGTTACATATTTTGAATTCTCCCCAGTGTTCTGCTGGGCATATAACAATGTTTTGTTTTGCTTTTGTTTTTTTTTCCATATTTTTTCTTATTTTGATTTAGTTTCAAATAAATAAATTCAAAAAGACAAACAAAAAATATTTTTAACAACCTGACTAGACTTTATTATTCTTTAAAGTAATTTTGTTAAAAAAAAAAAAAAAAAGGGAGAAAGATAATCTTGGAGCACTCTGAAGGACTTGCTTATTTATTTTTTGAGTAGGCAACTCCATCCCCCTCAAAAAGAAATCCTGGGTTTTAAAATCAACTGTATAAATCTTGGATTTCAGTTTCAGAATGAATTTTTGCTCTGTCAGGCTGACACAGGTCTAGAATTATCAAGCAATAGAGTGAAGTGTGAGGTTGCCAAATACTAGGTGCCATCTAGTGGTTGTTCAGAGGAAGGGCAGAAGTAAAGGGAAATTTGCTATTATTTTGATTTTTTTCACCTTGTTCCTTTTTGTTTGCTTTTCTCTGGTTGGATTGTGTTTGCCTCTTTTCTGATTTAGCCTTAAAACTGTCACTTTATAACCCTCTGGTAGGTTCTTGTTGTTTCAACTAATCAGTATTTGAGACCATTATTTTTGACTCTAGAATGATTAGTATTGCTACAGATACTAAGTTAAGTCCTTGTCTTGATTGTGTCCATAGGATTTTAATGGAGGGGGAAGTGGTTAGAATTTTTTTTTTTTGGACTAGAATAGTGATTTCATTGGTGTGAGAATTTTCAGTGTAAACAGATTTTGCTCTCCACATTTCCAGGGCAGAACAATTAGTTGGGGGCCAATGAAAAATTGACACTTGTCTATGAACAAAAAGCTGGTTTTAATCAGAAACATGACTTGAATCTGTACTTGAATGTGTATTGACTTCAAGTATAGCCCTCTATCCAATACAATGTGCTGTTTCTTCTCTAGAGAATGGAGGGTCCAATTGAGGTTAGTGGTTGTATTATTTTTCAGTAGCCTTAGTTTTCAATTTTTCTTCCACACCCAATAATTAAAGTTGTTTGTGAACCGTTATAAAGCTTTTCTCTCCTATTGCAGCAGGAAGCCTGTCAGGAGTTATAAAAGATGTATTTGTGTGATATTAATAGCTCTTAATTAGTCCATTTGAATATAAGAGATTGATAGCTTTGGCTTTTTAAAGAACCTAAGTATAAAGCCCTATAAATGTATTGAAACATGGGTTTCTTAATTAGGAATAGTTATAGACTGGTTAGATATCATTTTGAAATAACAGCTTTTTTAGGCTTGCGGGATTGGGGAGAATATGAGTGTTAAGAGTTTTATTTCAGATGACATGGTGGACTGAACCATACCAAATAATCAACAAATTCTGGACAAGGTACCAGATTTGCTCTGTGATGAGCCTAATGAATCAGTGAAACATGAGGATGGAGTTATCAGACAACAATAAAATCATAATGAACTCATCTAAAGCTCTGGAGGATGAACTAAACCAAACATGGTTACTGAGGCACCTCAAAGAAGGACAAATCATTTCTTGTTTGGGATGTTCATAGATATGACTCTAGCATATCTATTGGATATTCATGGAACTGGAAGATCTGAAGGCATTTTAATTTACTTAGCTAGATAACACACAAGGTCTAAATTTGCCAAGGGTTTGAAGGCTCATCTTCACTACCTCAAAGTTCCAGCAGGACACTTTTTGTCCAATTTGGGGAATAATCTAAAAAGTGCTATGTCTCAACATGAAGCCATATGATTTGGAAATTTATATTCTAATCAATACTATTGTAACATATTTGATCCCTAGTATCCTTGCAGTTATACTAAGTTAGCAATCCTTTCTGTGTCTTAAAATGAGAGAAATATCAATATAACATAACATTATATAAATCTTGTGATTTGAGTTGAAGGCTCATCTTCACTACCTTAAATTCCAGGAGAAGGACATTATATGCAAAGTAGAAAAATTAAGTGATTTTAATTCAAATTCTAGTTTTGCCACTTAACTGTATGATCTTGAGAAAGTTATACAATCATATATCTGGGGCTGGTAGGAATCTTAGAGGTCATCTGGATCATCTAATTCTTTTCATTTTATAGATAAAGAAACTGAAATAATTGATAAAGGAATAATTAGCAGAGCTGGCATTTGAACTTAGGTCCTATTGACACAAGGGGCAGCTGGGTGATGCCATAGTGCAGAGAGTACCAGGCTTGAGTCAGAAAGATCCATCTTCCCGAGCTCAACTTTGATCTCAGATACTTACTGGCTATGTGACTCTGGATAAATAACACACTTATTTGCCTCAGTTTCCTTATCTGTAAGATGAATTGAAGAAGGAAATAGCAAATTACTATCTCTGACAAGAAAATCAAATCCCATTGAATAATCACTACCATCTATTAACAAGTTCAGTATGCTTTCCATTCAATCTCTCAGAGCTTCAATTTTCTTATCTTGTAATATGGGGATAAAAATAATTGTCTTGCCTTCTTTTTAGGGTAGCCATGAAATAAAGACTAGAATACTTAGAGATGAAGTGACTTCCCCAGACTCACTAATGAGTTGTGTTTCCCAGTTACTTTATCTAAGAGCCTTTTTTCCTTGACTATAAGATGAAATAAGATCAGATGATTTCTAAGGTTTCTTTTAGCACTAATATTTTTTGACTAAAGAGATAATAGAAAAAGTAATTTTTACAGTTTTATTTGTATCTTTTGTTTCTATATCATCTTCACTTTTGAAATGTTTCTTTTCTCTTTCCACAGAGCTATTCTTTCAAAGAATAAAAAGAAAAGAGAAAAATAAACAAGACAGCCAATTCATTAATGGAATCTGATGGTTATATATAACATGGCATATTTATAGTCCCCTGACCTTTGCAAAGAATGGATGGACATACTTTTTTTTTTCATTCTCCTTTAAGGGGTATTTAATTTTATTTTGCTTTTTATCCTTTCCATTCATATCACTGAAGTCATTGTATATGCTATCTTCTTGCTTTTGCTTTAATTTAATACTGTTTCAGTTCATAGATTTTCCCATGCTTATCTGAATTTTTATGCTATTTCTTAGAGTTTAATTTATTTTTATGTCATAATTTATTTAGCTATTTCCATCGGCTAAACTAGATATTCACTTTGTATCAAATTCCTTTCTATTACAAAAAAGTTCTGCTATGGTTGTAAAGTATTTATAATTGTAAAGAGTTATATAAGTATGACATCCTTAATGTGCACAACTCCACAGGAGTTAGAAAGGAAACCAGTGCATCTGTTCCAGAGATTCCTTGGTTCCTTTATCCCTGGAAATTGAACTAATCTTGGAATGAGTGCCTCTGACAGTTTGCCAGGTGCCTGATTCTCTATCAATTTCTAATTGTAAGCTACTCAGAGTAGAAAGACTTAGAAGTCTGCATGTCTCTGAGTTTGCTACAAGTTGAGACTGAATAGTGAGAACTTGAATAGTGAGTATTCTAGTATAATTTTGGCATAGTGGTTACTCCATCAAGCGAAGAAAGTAAATAAATATTTTGCCACTTAGAAGGATGATTTTTTGAGAATTTTTGTGACTAAAATGTTAATCATCTTGCAGCTCACATGTGATGAACATGTCTGAACTACTTAGCTAGGCTGATCTTCAGATAACCAAAGTGATAGTTCATCAGCGTAAAATTAATATATCTATACATATATGTGTATATAAATGTTTATTTACATTTATTTATGTGTATAACACATTTGTATTTGTATAAATGAATGTCCATATGTAGTTATATAAACATACAAATGTATATGTATAAAATATATACACACACATATATACACATATCATAAAGGAAAAGGGACAAGACTTGTGTTTGATTTCATTCATATAAGGAATTCCCAAGAGAGCAAACTCCTTGTATCACTTCAGGTCAGAATTGTTTCTGAACTTATAGTTTTGAAGAGTCATATACAACACTAACAGATTAGAAGAATTTTCCTTAGGTCAGTCTTTTTTCTGACACATACTTTGTGACTATGGGCAAGTCCTTTAACTCTTCCATGGCTATAATTATAGACAATTTACTGATCTGCATTGATAGAGGAACTCACTATATTAAATTTCTCATACTAATGAAACTGCAGATTGAGATCAAAAAGTGTGAAAGATTCACATGTATATACATATATGCATTCTTATAAACATGTATATATGTAATATACTTATATATCTATTCAGATTGATGCATTTCTTGTTGAAGAAGTAAGTAGCTGAAATGAAAATGAAATAATAAATGAAAAATGCTATTTTAAGCTACATTGTCCTATTTTTTTTGTCTTTTTCTAATTGTGACAAAAGGCTTTGAGTTCCTTAGGAAAAGGTACTCTCTAAATGCAGTATTATAATGGGATAGTGGGTGTTCAACAAGAAACCCCACACTATGAAGCTCTATTTAGTGCATGGCTCCTTTTAGCACAAATTGTCTTTATAAGCATAGAAGATGCCAGGGTGGAGGATAATGCTCTATTGAATCAGAGCACACAAACAATGTGTGCATAATGCTTTTACAACTCAAGAAGTCACACCTGATTAATGCTAGTATAAATGTTAATACAATTTGATTGCTAGAAGAAGAGTTAGGTGTACTTACTCAGCTAGGCTTCATGTTTGCTCTTTTGTAAGGGGAGGTAAAATTCAAGAAAATTGGTTCTGGATAAGGAGTCCCACTATAAAGATTGATCTAACTTTATTCCTTTTTGATATGAACTTAGTGGTTGCACAAATGCAGTAAGATGTCCAAGCTTGCTTATCCTCAGAGATGATGCAGAAACCCTCATAAAACAGGGGTCCTTAGCCTTTTTTGTCATAGACTCTTTTGACCATCACATGAAGCTTATAGATTCCTTCTCAGAGTAATGTTTTTAAATGTATAAAGTGCATTTAGTACATGCAGGACTATGAAGGAAATAAAATTAAAATGCATATATCAAGATTAAAAAAAAAGTTCAAAGATCCAGGTTAAGAATTGCTGCTTTAAAGTGTGAAAGGTGAATAAAAGATAGAAGAATAAAACTCAGAGTAGAAAGACTTAGAAGTCTGAATGTCTCTGAGTCTGCTACAAGTTGAGAACTGAATAATGAGAACTTGAATAGTGAGTACTCTAGTATAATTTTGCCATGGTGGTTACTCCATCAAGCGAAGAAAGTAAATAAATATTCGCTGGAGAACCTGATAAAGTTTTAATTATGGTGAATTTAGTATTTTTAATATTACATTAATAGCAACTGTATTTCCAGATATTTATAACTCTTACTCTACTTATAGATACTAAATGAAGGCAAACTGAGCACCTTGCCAAATTTTAAAAAATAGAATTTATAAAAATAAAAAATGTTCCTATTAAAAAAAAAATTCCAAGACAACTCAAGTACTGAATTTTTCTTACCTCTAAAGATAAAAAATGATTCTTTTTAAATGTACAATTAATTTCCTTTTTAACATAAAAGGAATGGATTTTTTCCTTTTTCCAAAATTAAAATTTTGAATTTTCCATTAATTATGAAAATGTATAATTAGAATGATGTTTCTGATTTTAATGAATTAAGTTCTAGTATTTGATACCATAAAACTGAAATTTAATTAAAACAACCTCAAGGGATCAGTTTCTTTATCTTTGAAATGAGTTGTCTGGACTAGATGATTTTTGAAGTGCTAACTATTCTCTGATTCTAATGCAGCTGTTTCTTTAAGAATATTGTTTGACACAATTGAACCATCAGTTGGGACTTATAAACATAATTTTTTTCTCAGTACAAAGATATTTGTTTTAGTGGATTTCAATTGAGAGGTAATAGCATAGTAAATAGAGTGTCAGCCTCACAGTGTGGACCAGTTGGGTTTAAATTCCATCTCTAATACATGCCTGCTGCATGGTTCTGGGTTAGTCCCCAAGTACTTTTCAAAGATTATATGTTGAAGAACTGCACTAGCAGAGGGGGTTTCCAAACTAAAAACTTACTTTACCAAAAAAAGAAAATCACCAATTCAGACCAAAACAATTAAAACCAACTAAAAATAAAGAATTAAATTCCTAAGTAGGTAATAAGGAAATTAAAATCTCTAAAAATTTATGATGTTAAGCCTATTCAATTAAAATTTAATAAGTTAAAAATGACATAATTTCATTTTAAAAACAATAGATAAAAATTTAAATCTCTAAAATCTATCATTTTTTTCCTTTGCCATTTGTCTGAGAATGGATTTTTTAATATCAAAATCCAAAGTTCTATTAAACTGATTAATCTTCAAACTAATAACATAATTTAAATGTGAAATTAAAAATTAGAAAAATGCAACACAATGACATGAGATTAAAAAGAAGCAATGTTAATTACAATTACTGACCCTATCATGTCTTATCTTTGGGACAACAATCCTGTCATAAACAAGCTAGAAGGATGATTATGGTAAATCCTAAAATTTATTTTTTAGTAGAATATGATTATCATAACAAATAACCTGCCAAATCCCTGTGACAAAATACTAGTTCAAAGTTTTAGGATTATATTTTAATGTCTTTCTCTTTCCATCACTGGGAAATTATTTAAAAAAAAAATACAATTTATTCCATAAGAAATGTTAGGTTCCTGAACTCCATTAATCCTTACCCTATAGAAAGAAAGGGGTCTTCAAAGGTATTATGAGGTAGGTCCTCAGGTTTTGCTAACTACCATGCATGAAATACTCATGGAATAACTTCCTACTCCTAGGATAGTTTCCCTCAAATCTCAGGACAGTTTGTTAGCTGGAAATGTTTTAGGGACTCAGAAATCATGACCTTTATCCCATTCTTGGAATAAAACACAATGACAGTCAGAGGTAAAACACCAAAGGGTACCCAGACTACTGTAGTTGATTGCTTCACTGGTCTACTTGTCTTTCCTGATTCTCTCCTTGAACTAGATCTCTAGCTAGAGAATTATGAGAGCTGGTCCAAACAAGTACCTGGAATAGCTTTGCATACTTTTCATTACAATAGCTGCCCCTATTTCCCTTGTTGTCCTGGCATTCAAGTACACTGCATTTTCTGATGTGCTTTGTTTTGTTCAATTGTTCCAATTATATTCGACTCTCTGTGATCCCATTTGGGGTTTTCTTGGCAAAGATATAGGAGTGGTTTGCCATTTCCTTCTCCAGTTCATTTCACAAGGGAGAAAACAGAGGCAGTGACTTGCCTGGGGTGACACAGTGAATAAGAAATGAGAGGACAAATTTGAACTCAGAAATGATGAATCTTCTGACTCCTGACCCAGTACCCCATCTACTGCACCATCTTGCTGCCCTTTTTGTTGGGCAGACATCACTAATCATATCTGACAAACAATCAACAGTGATACAGGGTGTTTCAAAAGTCTTAGTTCAGTTTTAAGTTTTTTAAAATTTTTATTAAAGCTTTTTATTTCCAAAACATATACGTGGATAATTTTTCAACATTTACCCATGCAAAACTTTGTGTTCCAAATTTTCCCCTCCTTCCCCCCACCCCCTACCCTTGATGGCAGGTAGTCCAATATATGTTAAACTTGTTAAAATATATGTTAAATCCAATATATGTAAACATATTTATACAATTATCTTGCTGCACCTGAAAAATCAGATCAAAAAGGAAAGAAGATGAATAAGAAAACAAAATGCAAGTGAACAGTAATGAAGAGTGAGAGTTATGCTGTGATCCACACTTAGTTTTAAGTTTTAATAGGTGAAAAGGGAAAAAAAAATTACACTACTTTTGGAACATCCTTTTTCTAACAGTGGTGGTTACTATCCTAAGCTTATGAGCACATTGGTAGATGTTTCTTACTCCCTCCCTTAAGCCTTTTCTATTCTTTCTATTCCTGCTATTCTATCCCTTGGGTGTGATTTTCTCTCTTTCATTCCTCCCTTGACTCTTACCCTCTTAGGAGTGGCTTTTCTTTGAAACAGGTCTATGAAAATGGCAAATGCCCACTTCAATCCTAACTCAATCTACTGACTTGTAGCTGCTGTAGCCACTGACATTGACTCATTGCCTTAGGGAAACATGAGTAAATTATTCTCTCTGCCCTGGCAAACTGAAAATAAAAAGCAAAAGAATCAACAACTGTTACATAGCTTCAAATTCCCAGCCAGATATTGTGCTCTGGCAAAATATATTTAAAATTTTTCTTTTCCTTATTAGGCATTCCCAATCATCCTCTTTCAGTAGTGCATTCTGAAAGTCATATATACATTTTAATGAGGATGTTACAGAATCAAGTTATCTTATTTTTATGCTACAGAGTGTGTTTAAACTTTTAAACCCCTCAGACCCTGAAAGATGATATCAGGTTCACTTCACCTTGAGAAAAAGGGAGAGGAGAAAGGGAAAGTATCTTTAGGAGGCAGTCCAGATAGGTTTCAGCAATATAGGATTCACTTCATGCATAAGAATAATATATTTTAATTTTCATGGATCAAGGACTGGTACTTGCTGATATAAGACTGAAACCTCTCTGCTTCTTCCATGTCTTTTATTTTTATCTCTTTTCTGTTTTCAAGTGGCTTCTTGATTTTTCTTTTTCCCACATCTACAAAGGGATAATCATTTAAACCTTATGAAATAGGTAGTAAAAGTATTATTATCTCTGTTTTACAGACAAGGAAACTGAGGTTTTAAGAGAAAAAAATGATTTGCCCAAGATCACATAAATAGAAAGTGGCTGATGCGGTTCTCAACTACATCTTTTGGTTTTAATTCCACTATACCACATTTCCACTTTTGGATCTTTCATATTAGCAAAAAAAAGAAAAAGTAAAAACTATAATTAATGAAAATCTGTATTTAGATGTATGTTTCTGATGAATATACTCAATTCCAGATTCTAAAGAAGACTTGAAAAGAGATACATCAGCATTATAAACAAATATTTATGAGGAACTTTGTATGTAAATGATACTCTAATAGATGGGAATAGGCTAGATTCTAAGAGACATAAAACATGGCTCTTGTCTTCAAGGAGTTTGTCAAATCCAGCAAGTTTATATAAAGAAATATTTCATAAGCTGAAAGAGATTTTCTGGTATTTTAAAGAAAACTCACTTGTTTAAGAAAGAAGGATATTTAGGAGCTGTTAGTTACATTCAAAGCCAGAGAAATGGTTATACTCTGTTTCCCGAAGAACCCTTTTTAGTTAATGTCATATGAATGTTGAGAGACCAGGATATGATTTGCTGTTGTTGGGAATCTTCATTGAAAGAAAAAGTTTTTCCCTGAAGGGAGAAGTTTACTAACTCTAATGTTTTTCCAGTGAATGGGTGAGGTAATTGAAAGACCTGGCTGATAGAAATGATGCTCTCTTTGTAGGAGATGCTTACTTAACACAGTATATTGTAAAGGGTATTAGGTGGCCATGAAAAAGGATAGCTGAAGATTGACTGAAGGAGAGATACCTAGACTGGGATCAATGCAATAAATAACTTAAGTAGCTCTTCCCTGTCAGAGGAATGACATGTAGAATGTGTTCCAAGAATGTGTTCTAGTCACACAACTTCAATGGATGAGTATCCTTACATTTAGATGCTCAGATTACAGGAATATTCTATATTTGATATTTGATCCCTAGGTATGTCTACTACTTCCAATGAGGTTATATTTATTTGTGGGACAATAATATAAATATAAGAGATTTTCTGTTATTAATTTTATTTCATTTAATGCCTTTGTTTTGAAGCAGATGTGTTCTCTGGCTTATTAATAAAACTAAACACATCAATGGGGGCTCTTAAGATATATGACTTGAAGAATATTCTGAGCCACAAAGAGCCTATGACCTAATGCAGCTTTCTGGTGTTCTACTTTCACCACAACTTTAATAAAGTAGCTAAATTATACATGGAACAATG
>JAJPUD010000819.1:0-64793 GCA_023553655.1 Myrmecobius fasciatus
AAAAAAATTATTGAATATTTTATTTTTTCAGTCTGTATTTAGACACCATCAATTTGTCTGTGAAAATGGATAGCATTTTTCATCATAAATCCCTCAAAATTATCTTGGATCATTGTATTTCTGAGAATGGCTAAGTCATTCACAGCTTATCATTTCACAATGTCATAGTTACTTTGTATATAGTACATTTCACTTCACATCAGTTCCTGTAAATCGTTCCAATTTTTTTCTGAGAGTATCCTGCCATCATTTATTTTTTTGTTTTTCAAAATACATTTTTATTTTATTTTAAATTTCATATTCTCTTTTCCACTTCCCCTCTCCTACCCATTGAAGATATAAGAAAAGCAAAATCATTACAAATATGTAAAGCCAATCCAAAACAAATTCCTATAGTAGTCACATATATAATAAAAAACTTGCTTCAGTTTACACTGTAATCTGTTACTTCTCTATTTGGATAGGAAGTTTCATGATCCTTGTATTAATCAGAGCTTCAAAGATTTTCAAGCTTGTTAGTATTTACACTTTGGTTAATCTATAATCACTTTATGGTTCTGTTTACTTTATTCTGCATAGGTTCATAGAAGTCCTTTTTATTATTTCTTTACAGTACAAGTGTAGAAAGTCCTGCTATCACACATATGACATATATCTTCTCCCAAAGCAACATGATATGTAAAATTAGTCAATAAAAAGCACAGAGCTTACGGAGAGCATGGAGAAGTTAGAGTCGCAAAAACTCAAAATCTTCAATAATGACTCATAAAAAAAGATGGAAACCTAATAAAAATGGCATCATGATTTTACACATGTTAAATTGTCAAAAAATAAATAAATACTATAGTATGAAATAGCAACCCTTTCAGACAGCTTGTTTTCCTGCCTGATGAAGTCTCCACTCTGGAACTGGGGAGACCTGCCATCATTTCTTATAGCAAAATATTATTCTATCATAATTATGTACGATAATTTGTTTAGCCATTCCCCAACTGATGGCATCCCCTAAATTTCCAATTCTTTGTCACAAGTAAAGAGCTGCTATAAGTATTTTTGTACACATAGGTTTTTTTTTTCCTTTTTTAATTTTAACTCTTTGGGATATATATCTAATAGTGGTATTTGCTAAGTGAAAGGGTATACATGGTTTTATAGTTCTTTGGATAATTCCAAATTGCTCTACAGAATGGTTGAATCAGGTCATAATTCTACCACCAGTACATTAATGTCTCATTTTCCCTATATCTCCTTCAATATTTGTCATTTACTTTTTCCGTCCCATTAGCCAATCTAATAGGTATTAGGAAGTATTTCAGAATTTTTAAATTGTATTTTGTAATTTTTTAAATTGCATTACTCCAATCAATAGTAAGTTAGAGTATTTTTTCATATGGCTATAGATAACTACTTCATCTGAAAAGTGTTCAAACATTTTATTGGGGAATGGCTCTTATTTTCATAAATTTGACAGTTCTACACATATATATTATATATACATGATATATATATATATAAATATATATTATATATATGTGATATATATATATATATAAATATATTACATATATGTTATTATACATGTACATACATATTTATTTTAGAAATGAGTCTTTTAACAGAGAAATTTGCTTCAAAATGTTTTTCACAGTTATTATAGCAAGCTGTATTTCCCTCTATCCTATTTGTTGCCCTGTTTATTTTATTCTCTCTTCCTCCTCAAAGCATTTTGCTTCTGACTATTTTCTCCATCAATCTACCTTTTCCCTTTTCTCCATTGTAAAAGATTTCTCTTGCCTCTTTTATGTGAGATAATTTACCCCATTCTACATCTCGCTTTCCCTTTCTTCCAGTACATCCCTCTCTCATCCCTTCATATGATTTTTAAAAATGTCATCCTTTCAAATTCAACTCATACCTGTGTCCTCTGTTTACGTAATTTACTTCTTCTAACTTCCATAACAATGAGAAAATTTCATCTTCTCATATAGAAATGTTAATAGTTTAATCTTAAATTTCTCATGATTTCCTTTTAAAATGCTTCTCTTGAGTCTTGTATTTGAAAGTTAAATTTTCTTTTTAGCTCTTTTTTTTTAAAATCATGAATGCTTGAAAGTCTTTTATTTTATTGACCCATCTTTTCTCATGAAGGATTATACTCAGTTTTCCTGAATAGTGATTCTTGGTTGGAATTCCAGTTCTTATGCCCTCTGAAATCTCATATTTTAAGTCTTTTATTGTTGTTGTTTGCTGAGGCAATTGGGGTTAAGTGACTTGCTCAGGGTCACACAGCTAGGAAGTATTAAGTGTCCGAGGTTGGATTTGAGCTTCCAAGTCTTCTTATCCTTTAATATAAAAGCTTCTAAATTTTGTGTTATCCTAATTGTGGCTCCGTCATACTCAAATTGTTTCTTTCTGGTTGTTTGCAATATTTTAAAAATCTCCTTGATCTGAGAAGTATGAAATTTGTCTATAATATTACTGGGAGCTTTCATTTTAGGATCTCTTTCAGGAAGTAATTGGTGGATTCTTTCAATTTCTATTTTGCCCTCTGGTTCTAGAATATCAAGACAGTTTTCCTGGACCATTTTTTGAAAGACAATGTTTAGAACTTCAGGTAGTCCAATAATTTTAAAATTATCTCTCCTGGATCATTTTTGCAAGTCTATTGTTTTTCCAATGAAATATTTTACATTATATTCTATTTTTTCTTTATTTTAGATTTGCCTTATTGTTTCTTGATTTCTCATAAAATTGTTACCTTCTATTTCCTCAATTTTAATTTTTAAGGAATTATTTTGTTTAGTAAGTTTTTGCACCTTTTTTCCATTTGGCCAATTCTGCTTTTTAAGGCGTTCTTCTCCTCAATGGCTTTCTGTACCTCTTTTACAATTTGGCCAACTCAGTTTTTAAGGTGTTATTTTCTTCAATATTTCTTGTGTCTCCTTTACCAAGCTGCTGACTCTTTTTTCATTATTTTCTTGCATCATTCTCATTTTTGTTTCTATTTTTCTTCTATCTCTATTACTTTATCATCAAAATCCTTTTTGAGCTTTTTCATGGCCTGAGATCCATTAATTTTTTTGGAGGCTTTGGTTGTAGAAGCTTTTACTTTGTTATCTTCTGAGTGTGTATTTCGATCTTCTTTTTTAGTCTAGAAATTTTCTATGGTCAGAAGATTTTCTATTGTTTGCTCATTTCCCTAACCTATTACTTGACTTTTAATTCTTTGTCAAAGCAGGTCTCTGCTTCTAGGATGGAAGGTACAATGTCCCAAGCTTCAGAGTTTTTGTACAGCTGTTTTCAAAGAAACTTTTAGGGACTTCCAAGTTTTTAGTTCCTCCAAGGTCTATGATCTAAGGAAAGCTGTCTTTACTACTTTCTTGACCTGTGCTCTGGTCTGTGACTGACCACAAGCATTCCTTTCTGCCCCAGAATTGTAAGGTGGGTCCCCATTTCATTAGTGCTCCTTCTTGCCATGGGACTGCCACCTGCAAACCAGAGTTGAGTATGTGTAAAATAACAGAGTCCTGCCTCAGGGCTAACAAAGAGACCTCAGTAATCTCCTTATTACCTGTTCTTCGACCCTATCTATGGGCTGAGAACCCTGGAAGCCGTAACTAATGCTGCTGTTTGAGTGACTCCCAAGGTTCACTCCTGGTTTACTGGACCTGGGGCTGTGTTGGTCTGTGCTCCATTCTCACTCTAATGCAGCAGGGATTCTTCCTGACCTTCTAGGCTGCCTATGGCTGGTAAATTATTTCATCCTATCCTTCTGTGTGTTCTACCGTTCCAGGAATTTTTTATGGCATTATTTAAAGATGTTCAGAGGTTTGGGAGAAAGATCATGCAAGTTGTTGCCTTTTCTCTGCCATGTTAGCTCCACCACCACATGGATAACATTTTTTTTTTCTTTTCATGAGTCCTTTGGAATTGTCTTGGATTACTATATTGATCAGAGTAGCCAAGTCCTTCACAGTGGATCATTATTACACTATTGCTGTTACAGTGCACAATGGTCTCTAGTTTTTTTTTTCACTTCACTTTACATCAGATCATATAGATCTTATCATCTTTTTCTGAAATCACCCAACTTCATCATTTCTTCTAGCACCATAATACTCCATTACAATTATTTGCCACAATTTACTTAACCATTTCCCAGTTGATGAGCATTCCTCCAGTTTCCAAAGCTTTGCCATCACAAAAAACAATAAACATTTTTGCACATGTAAGTCCTTTTTCCCTTTTTTATGGAATAAAGACATAGTAGTGATATTGCAGGGCCAAAGGGTATGCACAGTTTTACAACCTTTTGAACATAGTTCCAAATTGTTCTCCAAAATGGAGTTGTAAATCAACTAGATTTTAACTTCCTTGAAAATAGGGATCGTTTCATTTTTACTTCTATCTCTCCAGCATAGAAGGCTCAATAGAAGGTATCAATAGTCCATAGTAGGCACTCAATATTCTTGAATGGAGGACTGAGACAAGAGAATCTTAGCTCATCGAGTGCAGATGGAGGAGATAGGAATCACATCAGTTGCCTACTGCCTTGATTGTCTTTTGGTATTGGATAGAAGTCTTGTCTGGAGCAGATATAGGATGTAAGCACAGAAACAGAAATGATTCTTAGAATTGGCAAGTCAGGTGACCCAAGCTGGGGTGTGCTAAGGCTGGATACAGAAATAATTAGAAGAAATCCTTATATTGGCCGTGTCACTTTTACTACTGGCAAAGGCTTTTGAGGTTTAGTGCAAACTCTCATGGAAAATATAGGTGGTTTATAACCTAATATCTTTCTTTCTTTTTGGTTAAAATAAACTATGCAAGCAAAGGCCTGAATTGTTCCCTTACTAAAATCTTCTTTTATTGAGTGAATTGAGTGCTGAGAAATCTCAGATTAGTTCTGGAGGACCTCATTTGTAACAAGAATCCTGGAATACCCAAGCACCTGCAGAGCTGATCAGGTCTGCACCTTCTTTAAAAAAACAAAAACAAAAACCGTAAAGCAAAATTTATGGACCTTTTCTGTGTTTTACTAGGGTTAGAAAGCCCAGATAAAATTTACTAGATGAACATAAAACTAGGGTGATGGAACAAGAGCTTGTTTTCATGGACATTCAAATGGGTTTCCTTGGATCCTGTATTGTCTGTGGCTTCCCACTGGAGATACTTGTCTTCTAGAAACTCAGTCTAAGTACAATTGAAATGTCTTTTACCTAGACTTGTTATCACTGCAATTAACCAGCCAGGTTGTCTAGTCTTTCATTTTATATATCTCAATTGTTATTTTTTAAATTTTATTTATTTTTAATTTAATTTAATTTTTTTCTGAGGCAATTGGGGTTAAGTGACTTGCCCAGGGTCACACAGCTTGGAAGTGTCTGAGACCAGATTTGAACTCAGGTCCTCCTGACTTCAGGGCTGGTGCGCTATCCATTGTGCAACCTAGCTGCCCCTATATCTCAATTTTTAAAGGAGCTGTCATTTGATGAGTATGGGGTTCCCTCTGACCATGCACATTGCAATTCCTCTCTACCCTTTGGGTTGATTTTGTTGAGTCTCTGTGACTGAAAATTCATCGATCTATGTCTAATCAAAGAGCCAGAACTTTCACATTGGAGAAAAAGGGGTGTGTGCATGTGTGTGTGTGTGTGTGTGTGATGATATATAGAAGAAAGTCCAAGGGGGAGGTAGGGAGATGTACCAATTACAGTTACAGCTATGTCAGGAAATGGGCAGACTAACCTTCAAAGAGTTGGATCCTCATCCCCTAGGGCAAAGTGGGGTAGAGGATCTAGAAAAAGTGGTTACTACTGGATCCTGAGGAAAAGTGGTTTGAGAGCAATTAAGTCATGTGGTAGAAATGGTCTAGAGGATCAGGGATATGGGTCCCTGTGGAAAGGAAGCATGGCCCCTTCAGATGCTGACGTACTTAAGCAACAACCCATTTATGATTAACTAGTTAGCAGATCCTTGCAAAATGGTGATGGATTTCTCTGAAGGTAGCTAACCTGGTCTTGGAATGACAGCTGCATGGACTAGTTACAAGACCATCAGGCAAAGCCTTTTGAGCTTACTGGCCCTCCATAGGGCTCTCTGATGGTGACTTCCAAAGGTTAAATAAAATCACCTACATCCCAGGAAGAATTGTGAGACCTGGCTTCAGATGCTGGCTTTGCTGCTTCATTACCAGGTGACTTTTGGCAGTTGTGTAACATCTCTGGACCTCAGTTTCCTCCACTTTAAAATAAAACCCCTTTGGGTTTCTGAGGTCCATTTTAACCATCGTCATAGTAACCCCTATCAATACATACATACATACATAATGTCATTTGACAATATATATACTATATATTATGTTATATAGAATATATATTATATATAAGTATATATAATATATATTCTATATAGGTATATATTACATAGGTATATACCTATATATAATAGGCACATATAGGTATGTGTATATATATGTGTGTGTGTGTGTATATATATATATATATATATATATATAAATAGGCACTATATGATCCCATTTTACAATTGAGAAAATTGAGGCAGACAGCAGTTAAATGACTTGGCCAGAGTCACCCGGATCAGCAGTATTTGAGTCATTCATCTTCCGGTCACTATAGACCTTGCATCACCTAGGTGCCTAAGATGGTTAAACAGTTTTATTTAACTTATGAATATCAGGAACTTTGGCAGAATCAAGTAGATTAGAGGTTCCTCCAGCTAGAATTGGTGCAGTTGAATAGAAGATCAAAGATAAAATCTGACAATATCTTTTCAATGTTACCTCTTTTTATATTTGTTAGTAATAGGTACTTTGTCATGATGAAGTGATGACCCTTGAATTCATGCATTATTATTATTGATGATGGTAATGATAGCTAGCATTTATATATTGAAAAGCATTTAAATATAAAATCTTATTTTATAAGTGAGGAAACTGATAACTTAGTTTAGATAATTTGTCCAGGATCACACATGTAGCAAATTTGGAGGCAGAATTTGAATTCAAGTTTTCTCAAATACAAGTCCAGAACTCTGTCTACTATACACATATATATATACTATATACAACAGAGTTGTCTCTAGCGGGAAAAGATTGGGTTTGGAGTCAGGAAACTGAGTTCATTTAATCCTATTTGACTCATCTGTAAAATGAGCTAGAGAAAAAAATGGCATACCATGCCAGTATCTTTGCCAAGAAAACCCCAACTAGGATCATAAAGAGCTGGTCATGACTGAACAATAACTGTGACTCTAAATAAATCACTTAACATTTCTCAGCCTCAGTTTCTTCCTTTGTAAAATTAGGGATTGGACTCCATGGCTTTTCTGCACCTTTCTAGCTCTAAATATTGGGTTCTATGATCTTATGCTTTCACATATATTATTATATATGTGAATATAAATAATATATTTAATAATATATTATTATATATTTATATATAATAAATACAGGAGCTGCAAAATATTCCCCCTAGCGTGCACTTTTCACAAACATGCAGAGTGTCTACGGAAAGAATGGGAGCACTCTCAAAATACATTGGTTGTGAGACAGTCATATAGAGACATGGCTAAGGTCCTGCCAGACCTAGATGACAGTTGTCTCTTTCTGGAGTTTACATATAGCTCTTCCCTGCAAGTAGCATTGCTCTGGATAAGTGGCTCAGCTGAGAACCCAAGGTTCGCTCCTTTCCTCATTCTACTCTCAACTGCTAGGGCTACTTTTCCATGAATCTATGGCAGGCTCTCTTCTCCACTGCCAGGGATCATCTTACTTGAAGCTGCTCTCCTGCTTCCTCTTTGTGTTGATGTCTAGATGAATAAGATGTGTCTCTGATCTCTGCCTAGAGTCAATATTTCCGCTTAATAAGGGTTGCTCTACTTCAAAGTTCCCTGATTCAGCCATGGCTGAAGTAGGAGAAGAGAGAAAATACCCACTCCCTTCTGATATAGAACCAGGGATCACAGCCCACAGAGCCCATTCTAAACTGGAACATCTCCAGAGCTGACAAGCTCCCCCTTTTAAGGGCTATCAGGAGCATCAGTCAATAGAATTGCCCCCTTCCAATTCAATCAGGTAAACCTCCTTCACACTTCAGAAGGAGGTAATTGGATTAGACACATCTTTGGACTCCATTTACTTGATATCTTATTACCACAATGTTATAAAGGTAAATGGAATTGGGGTTCAAGTCTCCAGCCTCCAATAAATGGAAGCTCCATAGCTCATGGAGACTTTTATATGATGGCAGAAAAAAGAGAGCCACATCCCAACACCTTCAAAGGAAATGGAATTGACCTGACCCTGAGAAAGTGGGACTTGAATGTTCCTTCATTATAGCTAGATTATATGGTCTGGCCAAGTTGACCTTCTTTCTATTCCTCACCCAAATGTAAAAAACAGAAATAAATTATCCAAATATGAATAGAAAATTGAGGTATAATGCCATCCATTAAGTGGAACCAGATGAAGAAAGAGGAGTGGATTTATATTGAAAACTTCCTACTGAATTGGAAATCAGAGGCAATTTTCAATTTGTTATTTGTGCACCACAGAAACATGGCTCTTGTTGGAAAGGCATTATGTTCATTGACTACTATGACCTCCTATTTGTTGTGTATCTTTCGATTAAAAAGTATCTTTTTTAAAGAAAAGAATTCACCTGCTTGACTAGTCCCATTGATCAATTTAAATGAATAATTAATATCTAGCAATTACTCTTTAGAAGTCTAGCCTAACCTCTAAGTAGACATAGAGATTTTTTTTAAAATAATGATGCATATTCAATCACGTTGCTTTTAGGGGTTAAATTGATTTTGTGCTATAAATAAAATTTTAAATTAAAAATTGTTTTTTCATCATTATCTGATCTTTTGCATTTTCTGTTTTGAGGATTGAGAGGATACTCTTGAAATCATTCCAGGGTTTCCTTAAGACCATACCATGCAGCTCCCCAAGGGGTCATAACCCCCTCTGTTGGAAATGATTGGTTTAGAACTCTCCATGTACAGAATGGCATTTGCTGTGTGATGTATCATCATCTTAGTGCCTTGATCCCTGAGAAATCTCTTTTTTTATTTTTTATTAATACTTTTTATTTGCAAAACATATGTATGGGTAATTCCTAAACGTTAACCCTTACAAAGCTTTCTGTTACAAATTTTTCCCCCCTACTCCCCACCCCTCCCCTAGATGGCAGGATATCCACTACATGATAATTATGTTAGAATACTTAAGAAATCGAATATATGTATAGTTATTGCCACATAACATTTTTTTGTGTAGGAGAAATCGTATCTACAAGAAACAATAATCCAATAAAGGAAATACAATGCAAGCAAACCTCAATAGAGAACATGAAAATGTTATGTTGTGGTCCCCATTTCACATCCCTCTCTCTGGGTGTATATGGCTTTCTTCACTGAACAATTGGAACTGGTTTGAAGCATTTCATTGTTGAAGAGAGTGATGTCCATTAGAACTGATCCTCATATAGTACTGTTGTTGCCGTGAATAATGATCTCTTGGTTCTGCTCACTTCACTGAGCATTAGTTCATGCAAGTCTCTCTAGGCCTCTCTGAAATTGTCCTGCTGGTCATTTCTTACAGAGCAATAATATTCCATAATATTCATATACCATCATTTATTCAGCCACTCTCCAATTGATGGGCATCCCTTCAGTTTCCAGTTTCTAGCCACTACAAAAAGGGCTGCCACAAACATTCTTGCACATGTGGGGCCCTTTCCTTCTCTTATGATTTCTTTGGGATGTAAGCCCAACAGAAACACTGCTGGGTCAAAGGATCCCTGAGAAATCTCAACTCTAAGGCCAAGTCTCCATTCATTACAATATACTGATTTTCAAAACACCATATAAATGGCATGCATCCATTATTAACATTTTATTGCTATTATTGTTGCATTATCATTATGGCTATCATCAGAGGGATGAAAATCCTATTGATTCAGATGGTGATAAATTAGGCAAACAAAAGATTATCCAAAAAGTTCATTCTGGTTTGGAAGAGTCAAGTTCTAACATCAGGTGCATTTTTTTAGTCAACTTACAAACCTATGGAAATACATAGATGCTCAGTCTTGCCTTTCCAAATTATAAGATTGCCGCCTTTTGTTAGTCTTTCTGAGCACATCCAGGGAATCAATAAGGAAGTCAAATATGTCCTGAGGGAGGGTAAGTGAGAATGTTGACTCTTCTGGGTCAGACTAACTCATCAGTCCAGTGATTCATATTCTGGTTGGAATACAATGAAGTACATATGGACTACAAAATGCAATTAAATAAAAACTTTATTCATAATATTATTTAAAAAGATATATTTTCTGATTGAATTCAATGGATAGAGTGTTAGAGTTTAAGGAAAGAAGTAGAGACCAGAGGGAAAGCAGTGAATGAAAAAAAAGGTAAAAGAGGGAGAGAAAAGGAGAAAGGAAAAGGAAAGAGATAATGAAGGAGAAGGGGATTGGAGAATAACATATTTTCTTCCATATTCAAAATGTATTTATTAAACATTTACTATGTCCATTACTCTTGCAAATCCACTCCCAATTCTCAAATTCTTGTCACCTCAGAATAGTCCCCGAACTGGTGTCCTTACTTTCGTTCTATCCTTTCGCCAATCCAGCTTTCTGACTTCATCCTAATTCATTTTCCTTTAGGAAATCTATGTAGTGTCTTCCTAATTCTAATTATATGCTACTCCAGCATCAGACAATTGCTAGTTTTGTGACTCTGGGCAAATTATTTAATCTCTATGTGCCTCAATTTCCCCATCCATAAAATGCAGATAATAATATCTACCTCCTATAGTTGTGAAGATAAAAATGAGATCATAGATGTAAAGCTCTTTGCTACTCTTGAAGCACTATATAAATGCTGGCTATTGTTATTAATCAGCCAATCAATATTTGTTTATTAAATACCTACTGTGTGCCAGACACTGTGCTAAATGTTAGGGATCCTACCAGGTCTTGGATTTAAATAACCATCTCTAATGTAGATGATTCTCAAAAATACTTTTTTTCCCCTCAACTCTCTGCTGACCTCCAAATGCTTTTCAGACATCTTGAGCTGGATGTCTAGTAGACATCTTTGAACAAAAATGTCAAAAATATAGTTGTTGTTTTTGTTATCTTCTGATCATGTCACTCATCTGATCCAAAATCTTCAGTCTTTCCATTAACTACAAAATAAAGCAATTCAGTATAGTGATATAAGGAAAATTCAAGTTTTGCCCCAATCTTGAGCAAGTCACCCTATGGTGCCTCCAGAAACTTTCTAAGGCTCTACTTTGTAGGAAAAGGACCGATTTGCATTGATGGAGGGAGTCCTCAATTTCTGTTTGAAATGCTGATGAAACCAGATCTATTTCACCTACTTCCCCAAAACTTCCAAAAAGACACAGTTGAATGAGAGGCTACCTAGCTCCTGTCAGTCAACTTCCTACTCCTACAAAGAACAAGGATAAAGTTAATTGATAAGAGCTTCTTTCCATAGAACCAAGGTCAGGAAAGCTATAGTCCCACCTATGTGGGAATCTCTTTGGTAATAGCTATGGAAAATAGCCATTCAGATTGTTCAAACATTTTGGGTGACCAGTTTCACGCCTCCTGTAATATAGTGCAGGGATCTGCTAACTAACTTATGTCTTCCTTCCTTCCCTTGGTGGGATTTTGGAGCTGATAGCTAGGGCTTGGAGTAGGTGGGAAGGTGGCCCTTTTTACAGCAATGACTCTGTCCTGGTCCATCTGTTCTTTTCTCTCTATTTTTTTTTCTTTGTGAACTCATCACCTCCAAGGAGCCACAGGGATGCCCAGTGTTTCATAAAAATCTCTATTAACATAGGTTTGAGATCATCATATTCATCCTTCGTCTCAAGATGCAGTCTCAAGGTACCAACTGCCTCCCAGCCATCGCCACCTTTTTATCCCATAGTCATTTCAAAGGGAGAATATCCAAAACAGAACTCCTTGCTTTTTGCCTTAAATCCAGACCTCTTCATAATTTTTTTCCATTTAGGTAGCTAGGTGATGCAGTGGGTAGAGCTCTGGGTTTGGAATCAAAAGATCTGAGTTTAAATTTGACCTCATACTAACTAGCTGTGTTACTTTAGGTACTTCACTTTATCTCTGCCTTAATCTCAGTTTTCCCAACTGCAAAATGGGGATAATATAACCTACCTCTCAGAATTATTGTGAGAAACAACTGAAGTAATATCTGTAAAATGCTTACCACAGGACCTGGCACATAGTAGGCACTATATAAATGCTAGCTATGGTTGTTGTTATTGTTATTTTTGTCGAGGCAATGGTCTCTCCCATCACCAGGGTCACATTAGAATCATTATTTCTAATTGCTTCACATGCACATGTGCTCTCTCTGTCTCTGTCTGTCTGTCTTTTTCTCCCTCCCCCCCCTCTCTGTCTCTCTCTTTGTTTCTCTCTCTCTGTCTTTGTCTCTTTGCCTCTCTCTCTCTCTTTGTTTCTCTGTGTGTGTGTGTGTGTCTCTCTGTCTCTATCTCTGCCTGTCTCTCTCTGTTTCTGTCTATGTCTCTCTGTCTCTTTCTCTCTCTCTCTCTTTGTTTCTCTCTCCGTGTCTCTGTCTCTCTGTCTCTTTCTCTCTGCCTCTGTCTCTCTTTCTCTATCTCTCTCTGTTTCTCTTTCTCACACACACACACACACACACACACACCCCATAGCCAAGCCTTAGATTTTGTCACCACAGCAACTCTCAGATATGCTCCACTCACATGCCCACCACCTTAATTCAATCATCCTTTTCCTGGGCTACTGCAAAAGCCTCCTAATTAAATGCCCTGCCTCCATCCTCTCCTCTCCTTTTTTGGAATTTACTGTGAACTTAAACAATCATTAAAAGGCATAAACATTTCAAGATACAAAGAACAGACCAGTAGCACTCTAAATCACTGTTATAAAGTGTTTTTAAAATCTATTTACATATCCTATAATTATGTATTAGCTATACATGTATGTAAAATATATAATTATATAAGATAATCATATATCATTTTTAAAATATAGGAACATACACCAAATTTAATAAGGTAGTAACAAAATATCTCTATCCAAATCTCCTTTTAAAATTCTTTTCTAACCTGAGCTTTAAATAATATGTTTTAATGATTCCATTTTCCCATGTCTATAATTAACTACTAAAGCACCTCCCCTTGTCCCTAGAAGAAATCTTCACTTAAAAAAAATAGTTATAGTTAACAAAAAACTCAACTCTTTGGCAATGTCTGAGAACACATAGCTGATTCTTTCCCTTTGTCTATCACTTGTGTGCCAAGAAGTGGGAGATGTGTTTAATCATCACTTTTTTGAAGCCTGGTGGGTCACTCCTATGGTCAGAGTTTTGAGATTTTTCAGAATTGTTTCATCCCATATTATCATTGAGCAAATTGTTCTCCTGGTCCCGTTCATTTCACTCTGTATCAGGTCACGCAAGTCTTTCCATATTTCTCTGAATCCGTCATATTCATCATTTTATATGGCACAATAAAACTCTATTGCATTTATCTGCCACAATTTTGTTCAGCTATTCTCCAATTGAAGGGCAACAATTTTGATTCCTTTTTTTTTGCTACAACAAAAAGTGCTGCTATAAATATTCTTGTATATATAGGACCTTTTTCCTCTGTCCTTGACTTCTTTGGATTACATGTCTACTAGTATCTCTGGGTCAAAGAGTATGCACAGTCTATTGACTTTTTGAATATAGTTCAAAATTGTTTTACAGAATAGTTCAGTCAATTCACAGTCCCACAAACACTATATTAGTGCATCCACCCCTGCAACAATTGCCATTTTTAAAAATCATTTGCTTATCTGATGGGTATAATGTGAAATATTGGAGTTATTTCAATTTGAATTTGTCTAATCATTAATGATTTAAAATTTGCCTTTGTTTAATCATTGGTGACTGAAAGCAGTTTCACACAATGGCATACATCATTCATAATTTGATCTTTTTTGTAATGGAAATGGAATCTTGTTCTTATGTATTGGTATGAATATTTTTATATTTTGTATATTACACAAAGAAATAAGAGAAATTTGCTATAAAGATTATTTTCCTCTTGTTTTCCTTCTGATATCATTTTGACATATAATGTAAAATGTTGGTCTAATTCTAGTTTCTGTCAGGTCCAGCAATTTTTGTCAAATAGGAAATCCTAACCCCAGTGTATGCTTAAATTTAGTATAAAATATGCTATTATGTTTGATTGTTTGGGAATCTTGTTTACCTAATAATCCCCTTATAAAATAAACTTATAAAAACTATTTATAAATTTGTCTTTATAACTGCTGTTTTGTAGTATCGAGGTCCCCTTCCTACTTTTAAAAAAATTCCCAAGTTTCTTGACCTTTGACTCCTTCAGATGAATTTTGTTCTGATTATTTCCAGACTTTCAAAATAATCATATGAAGTTTTGATTGGTATAATACTACCCTGCAAATTAATTTAGATAGTAACATTAGTTTTTATTCTGGGCAACTAGAGTGCAAATCTGGCTTTAGCACTTAGAAGCTGTGACCCTAGGCAACTCACTTAATCCTTTTGCCTCAATTTCCTTGTCTGTAAAATAAGTAATTAGTATCTCTCCAATTATTTTAGTTTTCATATATTTGGGTAAAAAGTACTTTATAGCTGTATTCTTGTAAGACCTTAGTATATCTTGGCTAGTAAGTTCTCAGATATTTATACATTCTATAATTACTTTGAATTAGATTCTATTTTCTGACTCTTTCTGGTATTTATTTTTTAAAGTAATATACATACAGATATATGTGAGTTTATTTTATATCCTGCTATTTTGCCAGAATGATTATTTCTTTCAATAAATTTATTGGTAAAATCTCTAGATTCTCAAGGGAAACCATGATATTAGGTGTAAATAGTGATAATTGTGTTTCTTCTTTGCCTTTGTTTATTGCATCTATTAATTTTTTCATACCTGTTGCTACAGAAATACATTACATTATTAAATTATTTTATCTTAATTTTATTAGAAAGACTTCTAGTATTTCTCTACTATAGATAACATGAATTATTGATTTTCTTTAGATAGTTTACCATTTTAAGGAAAAGTCAATGTATGCCTATAAACTTTAATGTTTTAATATAAATAAGTGTGGTGTTTTAATAAAAAAAATTCTTGCTTTTTTAATGAAATCGATGTTATTTTTGTTACTTTGATTTATGCTAATCATTTTCTTAATGTTGAAATAATCTTATGTTCCTGATATAATTCTAATATGTTAAAAGTAAATATTTAAGTACATTATCATAACTTCCTTTCTAATATCCTATTCAATATTTTTGCATCGATATCAATCAGAGAAATTAGTCTATAGTTCCTTTTTTTCCTCCTTTCTTTATTTCTCTCTACAATGTAATATTGGAACTAATTATTCTTTGAATGTTTGATAGCATTCACTTACAAATAAATCTATCCAACCCTATCTTAGCTCTCCCTTTAGAAGTACATTTATAAATTATTTAAGTTTCTTTCCTTTAAGATCAAAAACTTTCTAATTCTTGTTTTGTTGATAATTGGTAATTTTTTTTTCAAAAATGTGTTCACTGCTTTTAAGTTAATTTTGCTGTCATAGAGTTGTGGGATAGAATTTCAATTTTGGGTGATTTGATTTGTTATTCCAAGAAGTGAAGTTGAGAGTTACATTTTATTTAAACTCTATATTTTATGTCTTAGAGCTGAAAGTAGGGATTCTTTCACCTGGGGCAAAAAGAATAGCAGAGGTTGGGATGTGTAACAAAGTTGTGACATAAATGACAGTTCAAAAAGGATAAAAAGAATTAAAGGGGTGAATAGTGCAGAGCACAGTTTGACTATGGCTATAATCATTGTGGGAGGAGGATTACTTGAATCCCAGAGTTTGTCCTGTATCCTCATTGAGGTTAGAGGGAAGATGGTCACCAGCATCTTGAGGGTGGGGGCTCAACATATGGAAGCTATAAATTTGTAAAAGACCATAACTTGTCAGTTCCCCAAAAGAGTGGTTTTTATACTTATACTGAAAAAAAGAATCCACTATAAAAAGAAATATCATTCTCTGGATGCTGCTACCCTGAGGCAAAGCATTTGTTTTCCCACCCTAGTTATGTATGGTTCTGAGCAAGGTTTCCTTCAATGACTCTTACAAAGGTCACACTGTATATATGTATGTGTTGGGATAGCAGTGGAGGGATTATAGAGGAGTTCTTGGAAAGTTTAAGATCAATAGCCATCCTAGACAAAAACTATATTTTTTCATTCTGTGACTTAGCAGCATTCTAAATCTTAGATCTGATTTTTCTTCAATCATTTCAGGTATGTCTGACTCTGTGATCTCATTTGGGGTTTTCTTGGCAAAGATACTAGAGTCATTTGCCATTTCCTTCTCGAGCTCATTTTATGGATAATGAAACTGAGCCAAACAGTGTCACTTAATTAATAAGTGTTTGAGCCTGGATTTGAACTCATGAAGATGAATCTCCTGACTCCAAGCCTAGTACTCACTCTACTACATCACCTAGCTGCTCCTTGGACCTGGACAAATTGTTAAATTTCTAACTATAATAGCTGTGTTTTGTGCTTAATGAGTCACTGTGACTGTAGAGCACATTTCATGTTTACATATCATCTAAGCAAAAGATGTGAAATGTGTATATTTTCTCTAATGCGCAAAATTCAGGAAACTAGCACACTGGGGCCAACCAAAAAGAATTATAAAGCAGCTCTACTTTGTCTGAATTCTAAATGCTCTGTGTGGTTTCCATTTTACATACTCCTCCTATATTTTTTTAACGGCTTTGCTAGATTTAAAGTTTTTATTTGTTTTTTTCCTTCACTTCCTGAGACCGAACAGATTTCATTGCACCTAACTGGTGTTCCTGCCTTAAAATATGGACTTGAAGTTGTAGAAGTTCACTTTGGTTCCTGGAGCATTTTTTTTCATAAGGTAGTGAGCACTCCATCTCTGAAGTTCTTCAAAGGACATATACCTCCAATAGAACACAGGATTTAGGAGAGTGCCTTGTACAGAGCAGATACTTTAAAAAACTTGTTGGATTATATAAAGTAAGTGACAGAGTAAAAAAGCAATTTTGAAGTATGGATAAATCGAATTTATCACCATCAATGCTACTAATATCTACAACCTCCTGATCATTTGTCAGCTCTTTCTTAATGACTTCAGCAGGACTTTTATTCCTTTTGACCTTCATACTTTGCTGTCATCCTCAGCATCTCCAATATTGATACTCATTACCAGGTACCATTTGAACTCAAATCTTATTGATTCCAGTTTCAGTTTTCTCAATAAACTGAATCACTTAGCTGCCTAATTAATTTTAACTTATTTATACAATTGTTGCATCTCTTTACTCTTCTTTCCCTTCTTCTCTTCCCATTCAGGAGAATCTGAATCTGAATAATTTCTTTAAGGGAACGATCTTATGGTACCAGCAGGTAACCATTCCTTGATCTCTTCAACTCAAGTGACTTTTATCATCCTAGTTGTTCCTTTTTTCCTCTAACTACTGGAATTCTTCTGCTTTTCTTTCTGCCTTCTTTGACAATTTTCTCCTAAGTGTTCTATAATCATTTCCTCTTGATAAAACTCAAGTGAGCCTACCTTGCTGATAATAATAAACCCTAGGTCATCAAGTTGATTGTTCCCACTCATACTCCAGAGCATACTAGAGAAAGGCATAAAAGTATGACTTAGGTCCATTTCAATCCAATCCAATAAGCACTTATTAAACACCTACTCTCTATGAGGCACTAAGTACTAGAATATCAAGACAAAAATGAAACAGATTATTCCCTTAAAGAAATTATTCAGATTCACACTCCGTTCCCACAGGCCTCTCCCTGGGTGTATATGACTTTCTTCAATGAACAATTGGAACGGGTTTGAATCATCTCATTGTTGAAGAGAGCCACGTCCATCAGAATTGATCATTGTATAGTCTTCTTATTTCTGTGTACAATGATCTCCTGGTTCTACTTATTTTACTCAGCATGAGTTCATGTAGGTCTCTCCAGGGCTCTCTGAAATCATCCTGCTGGTCGTTTCTTACAGAACAATAATATTCCATAACATTCATATACCATAATTTATTCAGCCATTCTCCAATTGATGGGCATCCATTCAGTTTCCAGTTTCTAGTCACAAGAAAAAGGGCTGCCACAAACATTCTTGCACATGTGGGTCCCTTTCCCTCCTCTAAGATCTCTTTGGGATATAAGCCCAGTAGAAACACTGCTGGGTCAAAGGGTATGCACAGTTTGACAACTTTTTGAGCATAGCTCCAAATTGCTCTCCAGAATGGCTGGATCCGTTCACAGCTTCACCAACCATGTATCAGTGCCCCAGCCTTCCCACATCCCCTCCAACATTCATCATTATCTTTTCCTGTCATTTTAGCCAATCTGACAGGTGTGTAGTGATATCTTGGAGTAGACAGCAAGTTCTTAAATGTTGGGGGAAAGCCCTTCACAAGGGCCTGTCTATTAAGCAGCCAAATTTTTGTTCTTTTATGGATAATCCTGCTCATCCTTCTCCTATCATATTCCTTAGTCTATCAGCAATACTTAATAAGTGCCTTCAATATGCCATGTACTGTGCTAGGTAGGTAATCAAGGTATAGAGACAAAAAGGAAAGAATCTCTGGCCTGAAGGAACTTACATTCTATCGGAGGAAATAGCATGTATACATCTATATACAAAATAAAGGTAAGGTAATGGGGGATGAGGGTAGAATGGGGACTAGCAGCTGTGGGAGATCATGAAAGACCTCTTGAACGAGCTTTTTGAGCTAAGCTTTGAAGAAAACTAGAGGTTCTGCAAGGAGAAGGTGAGGGGGGGCAGTGCTTCTGTAAAAGCATGGAGATGGGAGGTGAAGAATTGTGTTTGAAAAACATAGAGAAGTCCAACTTAGCTGGTCCAAAGACTGTGTGGAGGGTAATGATGCAAAATAAGGTTGGAAAAGTAGGTTGAAGCCAAGTTGCTGAACAAAGACTTTTGTGTTTGATCACAGGCATGATAGGGAACTAATGAGCAGGAGAATTACATGGCCAGACCTGTGCTTTAGGAAAATTATTTTGTTATTATAAGGTACTCTACTGCCTCTTTTCTTTCTTATGTGAGGAGTTTAACTGCTAAAAGGGGCAGAAAAATAAATTGGGCCAGTGATATAAGATGAACATTTACATAAAGAAAAAAAAGATTAAATCCACTTGGGACAAGTACTTTCCCTTTTTATGTGTATAGTTTGGTGGCTGAAAGAAAGAACAAAAGAAACTTTTGTGAAGGGGAAAAAAAACAACTTGTTAAAATCCATGTGTAGAGAGAGACTTTTTTCCCCCTTTATTAAAATATGAAACTCAGCAGGATCAGGTAGAGAATTAAGAGAATCTAGTAGAGAACAGAGGAATGCTAAAGTCTGCGGGCATTGTGGTCTCTTGAATTTTTTTGCATGTAACTGTTTTTGGAGCCTGAGAGGGTAGGACTCATGGTGATAAATCAAATAACTGTTTTGAGGCTATGGAATAATTAAATAAAGACTTTGGCTTCATAGCCAACAGAAAGGTAGATTTCATGATATTTAGCACAGAGGGGGAGGTTGAATCAGTGAGAGCCAGAGTGCTCAGATTGGAGTCATTGAGGGTGTAGAAGAATCCAGGAGGAAATAAGTTAAAAAGGAACTAATGAGAAAGCAATAGGGACTGATTGAAAAGATGCCTCCAGTAGCAATGAGCTGAAAGGAAGGTTTCATCTCCTGGGCTGCCTGAAATTGCTAATTGATTGGAGAAAGCCTGAAGTTCTTTGGAAGATACCGTAATTCAGCCTATTGCCCTTTAGAGACACTGACAGTTTGAGAGAAGTGAAACAACTTGTTAAAATCCATGTGTATATTGATCAGAGAAATACAAATTAAGACAACTCTGAGGTACCACTACACACCTGTCAGATTGGCTAAAATGACAGGAAATGATAATGATAAATGTTGGAAGGGATATAGGAAAACTGGGATGCTGATACATTGTTGGTGGAGCTGTGAACGGATCCAACCATTCTGAAGAGCAATTTGGAGCTATGCTCAAAAAGTTGTCAAACTGTGCATACCCTCTGACCCAGCAGCATTTCTATTGGGCTTATATCCCAAAGAAATCATAAAGGAAGGAAAGGGCCCCACATGTGCAAGAATGTTTGTGGCAGCCTTTTTTGTAGTGGCTAGAAACTGAAAACTGAATGGATGCCCATCAATTAGAGAGTGGCTGAATAAATTATGGTATATGAATATTATGGAATATTATTGTTCTGTGAGAAACAACCAGCAGGATGATTTCAGAGAGGCCTGGAGAGACTTGCATGAACTGATGCTGAGTGAAGTGAGCAGAACCAGGAGATCATTATACACGGCAACAACAATACTATATGATGATCAATTCTGACGGACACGGTTCTCTTCAACAGTGAAATGTTTCAAACCACTTCCAATTGTTCAGTGAAGAAAACCATATACACCCAGAGAGAGGGATGTGAAATGTGGACCATAACATAACATTTTCATACTCTCGATTGATGTTTGCTTGCATTGGGTTTCTCTTCTCAGATTTTTTTCCTTATAGATCCAATTTTTCTTGCACAGCAAGATCACTGTAAAAATATGTATATACATATTCGATTTTTCAAGTATTTTAACATAATTAACATGTAGTGGACTTCCTGCCATCTAGGGGAGGGGAGGGGACGAGGGGGGAAAATTTGTAATGGAAAGCTTTATAAGGGTCATTGTTGAAGAATTATCCATATGTATGTTTTGCAAATAAAAAGCTTTAATAAAAAAAATCCATGTGTAGAGAAAGAGACCTTTTGAGAAAGAGACCTTTTTTTCTCCATTAAAATGTCAAACTCACCAAGATCAGGTAGAGAATTAAGAGAACCTGGTAGAGAACAGACACATGCTCTTTGCTAGTTTGTACCTGTTTGCTTCCTCCCTCTGGTTTGAAAGGAGAAAACAGAACAAGGCTGTAACAGTCTCTTATTAGAAGAAGCTGATTGAATAGTGTAGCTTGCTGTTGAATGAGGAGCCAGCTGGATTTGTTTGTATTAGGAAAGAAACCAACCTGAGAAACTTGGCCATTCTCTGGTTTAAGGAATAGCTTGCCACTATGCTTGCAAGCTGATAACTAGGTAGCCCAGTGGATAGAGCGCTGAACCTGGAGTAAGGAAAACCTGAATTCAAAGCTGGTTCTATTCACTTACTAGCTGTGTGACTCTGGGCAAGCCATTTAATTTCTGTTTGCCTTAATTCTCTGGAAAAGGAAATGGTAAACCTCTCCAGTATCTCTGCCAAGAAATAAGTATGGTACTTGGATTATGTATGACAAGTCAGATATGACTAAACAATAACAGCAATGATTACAACTACCTCAGCACTTTTTTTTTAATTAAAGTTTTTTATTTGCAAAACATATGCATGGGCAAATTTTCAACATTGACTCTTGCAAAGCTTTCCGTTACAAATTTTTCCCTCCTTTGCCTCACCCCCTCCCCTAGATGTCAGGATGTCTAATACATGTTAATTATGTTAATTAATTATGTTAATTATGTTAAAATACTTGACAAATCAAATATATGTATACATATTTATACAGTTATCTTACTGTACAAGAAAAATTTGATCTATAAGCTAAAAAAACCTTAGAAGGAAAACAATCAATAGAGCCAGCAAACATCAATAGAAAGCATGAAAATGTTATGTTGTGGTCCACATTTCATATCCCTCTCTTTGGGTGCATATGGCTTTCTTCACTGAACAATTGGAACTGGTTGGAAACATTTCATTTCTGAAGAGAGCCATGTCCATCAGAATTGATCATTATATAGTCTTGTTGCCGTGTTCAATGATCTCCTGGTTCTGCTCATTTCACTCAGCATCAGTTCATGCAAGTCTCTCCAGTCCTCTCTGAAATCATCCTGCTAATAGTTTCTTATAGAACAATAATATTTCATAACATTCATATACCATAATTTATTCAGCCATTCTCCAATTGATGGGCATCCATTCAGTTTCCAGTTTCTAGCCACTACAAAAAGGACTGCCACAAACATTCTTGCACATGTGGGGCCCTTTCCGTCCTTTATAATCTCTTTGGGATATAAGCCCAATAGAAACACTGCTGGGTCAAAGGGTATGCACAGTTTGATAACTTTTTGAGCATAGTTCCAAATTGCTCTTCAGAATGGTTGGATCCGTTCATAGTTCCACCAACAATGTATCAGCGTCCCAGTTTTCTCACATCCCCTCCAACATTCGTCATTATCTTTTCCTGTCATTTTAGCCAATCTGACAGGTGTGTAGTGGTACCTCAGAGTTGCCTTAATTTGCATTTCTCTGATCAATAGTGATTTGGAGCACCTTTTCATATGACTAGAAATAGTTTTAATTTCTTCATCTGAAAATTGTCTGTTCATATCCTTTGACCATTTATTAATTGGAGAATAGCTTGAATTCTTACAAATATGAGTCAATTCTCTATATGTTTTAGAAATGAGGCCTTTATTAGAACCCTTAAATGTAAAGATGATTTCCCAATTTATTGCTTCTCTTCTAATCTTGTCTGTATTAGTTTTGTTTGTACAAAACCTTTTTAACTTAATATAATCAAAATTATCTATCTGGTCTTCAATTAAGAGTGCTAGTTCTTCTTTGGACACAAATTCCTTCCTGTTTCTCTAATTTGCTTATAATATCACTCTTATGTCTAAATAATGAACCCATTTAGATCTTATCTTGGTATATGGTGTTAGGTGTGGGCCCAGCACTTTTTAAAAAGTTGATTGTGAGTTTTTTTAAAAAAGGGCTTTTCACTGTTTAATCAGTTTGAAAGTAGAAGAGAGAAGTAGATTTTCTTAGCACAAAAATGATAAAGACCAGAAGGGTCTGAAAACAGAACAGCCTCTTCACATGGTGTTTATTGTTCATGAAGAAGTAAATAAAATACATAATGCTATGAGGTCTAGATGCCTACTTTATAGATTTGTTCCATGTATTCATGTCCCAATTCCTTAATCAGATTATAAGTTTCTTGAAGGCAGTGACTACAGTTTATCTGCCACCTACAACATTGCCTTACACAGTGGTGTCATAGCTTTAAAACTGGAAGAGAATCTAGTATAAAATTATTTTCCAGGTGAGAAATCGAAGGTTCAAAACATAAAGTGGCTGAGTTGGGTGCAGAATGTTATGTGCATAGCTCTGACTTATACATCTCCCTTCTAGGTTTTTGTAAGCATATCCCTTTTCTCCCCTGAGGATGCCATGTTTATTGATGGGAAAATGCGACCCAGGTTTATGAGAGGACTATGCTGTATTGATTATTCCTTCATTTTCTTCATGTTGAATAACTGGATTGTATTGATTATTCTTGCTTTCCCTTTATCTTTTAACAAGTTTATGTTTAAGAGTTCATGATATTGACATTGTGAATGACTGATTTCATGTAAATGGGAAGTACACTGGTGGGGGCTCCAGAGTAAAGGTAGAAAGTAGGAAAAATGAATCCTTTTTCCCCTTCCAAGACTACCCCTACAATCCTAAGAGAGTCTGAGTTGTATTGATAATAATGGTTATTCTCTATGCCAAAGTGAGTAAGGGGAGCCAGTCCAGAGAGGGTAGATGAACCATATTCCAGGTAAAGGGTCCCAACTATGAGAGTCCACTTTAATCTCTCCCCCTTCCCTACATATTACAGTAGTCAGAGATAGTAAGGTGTATTGGGAAAAGCTCTGAATTTGAGAAAGCACTGCTGGTGATGAGTGCTTTATAGATTTGCTCCACGTATTCATGTCCCACCTCCTTAATCAGATTATAAATTTCTTGAAGGCAGTGACTACAGTTTATCTGCCACCTACAACACTGCCTTACACAGTGGTATCATAACTTTAAAGCTGAAAGAGAATCTAATATAAACTTATTTTCCAGATGAGAAATCACAGGTCTCAAACATAAAGGGGCTGAGTTGGGTGCAGAATGTTTCAACAATTCTTACTCACTGATTGATCAGCAGACTTCTTGCTCTGAGACCAATCAGAGTCTCACAACATTTCATCTTTATTTTTTTTCTCAGCAAACTCTGTATTTGCACCACCAGCCCTTTGTCATTTGGAATCTCCTCCTCCAGCATTTACTCAAGCATACCTGAAAGAGAGAATATTCTCTGGTCAGGGCAGGGGTTCCGTCAACCTAACAGGCAGGAGAATGTCGGCTCCCTGCTGCTTTGGCTCAGCAAATGGTAGGTTAAAGTAAGGATTCAATTTCCTGATGAGCCTGAGCCACATGGGAAATAACTGTTTCTCCATGATAAGGATGGCTCTGCCTTTGGGGAAAAGGGAAGAGATTGAATGGGAATGTTTTACATCACTTGAGCCTTGATCGTTTCACTAAGGCAGGGCAGGTATTAACAGGGTTTTGCCCAGAGAGAATCACAAGTCATTCATGTTATCCTGCATGCAGATGTCTCATATGTGTGTTTGTCTGCAAAGACTATGTGAGAGCAAATGTCGGCTAATGGATAATGCCTTCGAGAAACTTATAATCTGATTAAGGAGATGGGACAGGAATACATGGAACAAGACTATAAAGTACTCATCACCAGGAGCAGCTTCTCAGATTCAGAGTTTTTCTCAATAAACCTTATTATCTCTGACTATTGTATTATGTGAGACAGGGATACTGAAGAGGACTCTCACAGTGGGACCCTTTACATAGGGTCATCTCCTCTCTCAGGGCTGGCTTGCTCTCTCCAACCTCCATTATCCTCCAAACACCAGAATCATGAAAACCTGAGTTCAGATCTCACTTCTGACACACTGTCTATGTGAGTTACTTAAGATTCAGGGCTCTAATCAACTCTCTAAAATTATAAATTGCTAAGCAAATGCACTGGCAGAAAAAGTTTCTTAATGAGAACGCTTTTCAGCAATGAAGTCATAAGTCAAGTAAAAAGTAAATAAATGTATTGTGAGCATTTTTTTCAGTAATATATGTGGGGGGAAAAAAGGAAACATACTTTAATGTGAAAAGACATCATCATCAAAATCTGGCCCAATAAAGTAGGGATGATTATTATGAATTAGCTCTAACTTCCTGCTATTTTATTATACACAAGACCACAAAAGACCAACTTCAGACTTAGCAGATACAATGTGAGACATGATGTGTAGTGGATGGAGCCCTGGATTTCCGTAGTCAGAAGTCATTGGCTCAAATTCTATCTCCAATACTTTTTGTGTGGCATTGGGTATATGTTACTTTAATCTCTCTATTTCTCAGTTTCCCTATTTGTAAAATGAGAGGTAGAACAGTGAATAAAGAGTGCATCTGGAATCAGAAAGACTCATCATCATGAACCAAAATCTGGCTTCAGACACTTAATAGCTGTGTGACTCTGGACAAGTCACTTTAACCCTGTTTGCCTCTTCATCTGTAAAAGGAGCTGGAGAAGGAAATGGCAAACTACTCTAGTTTCCCTGCCAAGAAATCCCCAAATGGGATCCCTAGGAGTCAAGCACAATTGAAAATGACTGAACAAGAAAAAGAAGGGACAGAGAGCTAGAACAAATCACCAGTATCTATTTTGCTCTAATTGCAGAATTTGAGTCTGCTTTATTTTTACTTATAACTGTCTTGATATAGAGAGCTCCAGGTGAGGAAATAGCTCACAAGAAGCACCTAAAGCCAGGTAGCTATATCTATTCTAGACTGAAACTCATATACTATAGTATTTTCTAAGTAAAAATCACACGCATTCAAAAGGAGTAAATCAGACAAATAAATGCTGGCTCTGGATTTGGAGAATCTGGATTGAAATCCTCTGACACACACTACCAGTGTCACCTTTAGCAAATCCCCTCACTTCCCCAGGACTCAGTTTCCTCATTTGTAGAATGAGAGCATTGGATAAGGTAACATATGAGCTCTAGATCTCTGACTGACAAATCAATGTTCATTAAGACCCAATTACTACATGATCCTTAAGCAGAGGAGCTATAGGTAAATCTTTACAAATTGAAAGGCATAATGCACTTTTAAGTTTAATTTGAATAGTTAGCAGTTTCTCCAGCAATTTTAAAAACCTAAGGTATGATCAAAACAACAAACTAAGCCTTTATCTGTAGTAAAGTTATTCCTTTCACAACATGTGGATTAGGGGTGCAATGCCCCCACTATCTGGAAAATCCATGTAAAATTTTTTGGCCTTCCCTTCATGCTGGAGAAGTCTGATTTTTTTCCTTTTTCTTTTATGGGGTGTTTATAGTACTTCGTTATAAAATTTGTGCTGATGTTATACAATACTATGCATTTGTCATGTATTTCTGAGTTTATAACTTTTTCTGTGTCATCTGCTAGCCTTTGAATGTCATCTGTGACTTCTACAAACCCCCCACAATATTCCCATTTAATTTCTTATGCTGACCCTCAATATATGGAAACCGTGATGGAGAAAGCTACACTGTGGAAGAGATAACTGTATTTGCTAATTTCCAAGATGTGAATGCTCATAAAGACAATTTGACATTCTACTCAGGAGCCCATAAGAACTGGCCTCAGCTTGCCTTTGGTTTTTTGCTCCCATTGTAGGCACTGATGGGAGATATAAATCTGAATAAATCATAGTATAAACAGCATATAGTGTAGGAAGGAAAATGTATTACATTTCTCCAAAAATACTGTTTGAATTCACTGCAACTCTGGAGTGGCAAAAGTAGGTATGAACGTATTCTTAAAGAAAATATGGAGATTGCATGTGGATCAAAGCATAGTGTTTCCACCTTTTTTTTCCCTTTCTTATGTTTTATTTAATTTTTTTTACCTTTGGTCTGATTTTTCTTGCACAACATAATAAATAAGGAACGTGTTTAAAAGAATTGCACATATTTAACCTAAAAAAGAAAAAGAACAAAAAAAGTGTTCTTAGAATATTGAGGAAATTTAAAGTCTTAAACTGTCTTCTCTTGGCTCATATAAATAGCCTGACTAACTTTTCAGAGAATGTAGGAATAGAAGGAATCTCAGAATCCACTTAGTTCTACTCTATACCAGATCCATAATCCTCTGCAAATCATTCTCTGAAGATCATCCACCCTTTACAGAAAGTCATTCAGTAAGGAAGGATCCATTCCCTCCTCAACCTTCTGAAAACTTTTTTTTTTAATTAATCATAAAATTGCCTCTTTTTAAGTGCTACCCAATGTTCTGGAGTCTTCCTTCTTAGTTCAAACAAAGTAAGTCTAATCCTTTCTCCTCCTTGGACAGGAGAGCTTTTCAAGTACCTGAAAACAGCTGAGTCTGCTTTTCTTCCAGATAAATGTCCTCAATTCCTTCAATAAATGTCCCCAATTCCTTCAATCAGTCTTCACATGGCATGATCATGAATATACTCAATGCTCTTCTCTGCCTCCTCTTGACCTTCCCAGATGTCCCTTCTAAAAATGTTATACTCAGGGCTGAACACAGTATTCTAGAAGCTTAATTAAGCTACAGGTGGCCTTTTATCTTTCTCATTCTAGACATTACAGCACTCTTAATGAAGCATAAGCTCATATGAGTATTTTAGGATGCCTTTTCATTCCTGTTGACTCAGATTGACTTTCCAGCCCACTATAACTCCCAAATCTTTTTCAGACAAATTACTGTGCAGGCAGGTTTTCTCCATTTTCTATTTATGCAGTTGATTAAAAAAATAAGTACAACAGCAACAGCAAGATTATATGATGACCAATTCTGATGGACTTGACTCTTTTCAACAATGAGGTGATTCAGACCAGTTCTAATGATTTTGTGATGGAGAGAGTCATCTGCACCCAAAGAGAGGACTATAGGAACTGAGTATTTATCACAACATAATATTTTTACTTTTTTCTTGTTGTTTGCTTGCATTTTGTTTTATTTCTTATTTTTTTCCTTTTGATCAGTTTTTTTTCTTGTGCAGCATAATTGTGGAAATACATATAAAAGAATTTCACGTGTTTAATGTACAATGGATTACTTACCATCTAGGGGAGAGGATGGAAGGAAAAAAATTGTAACAAGGTTTTGCAAGTGTGAATGTTGAAAATTATATATTCATGTGTTTTGAAAATTAAAAAAAATTAAATAATAAATAAATAATAAATATGAAACTTTAAATGGATCCTTCTCTTTAAATTTATTAGATCCAGCTGGTGAAGACTTTTGAAAGACTGCCATCCAATGTGTTACCCATGCCTTTCAGGTTTGTACCAAGTTCAGATCCAATAAATATGACATATAATTTTATCCAAATTCTTGATGAAATGTTAAACATTAGAGGGCCATTTACTGTAAACTTCCTTCCAAGCCAATAGCAAACCATTAATGACTATTCTTGTTTAGTATTTTTTCAGTCATATCGGATTCTTTCTGACTCCTGGGGGGTTTTCTTGGCAAAGATCCTGGAGTGCTTTGCCATTTTCTTTTTCTTTTCTAGCTCATTTTACAGATGAAACAACTAAGGAAAACAGTTAAATGACTTGTTCAGGGTTACACAGCTAGGAGGTGTCTGAGGTTGTTTTTAAACTCAGGTAGTTCTTTCTCCTTTCTCCTTTCTCTTTTCTCCTTTCTCCTTTCTCCTTTCTTTTTTCTCCAGGCCACTTCTCTATCCACTATACCTCCTCATTGTTCTTAATGACTGGTCTTTAGGTCCATATCAACTAGTTATCAATCTACGTTACTATATTTTGTACTAGCCTACATTTCTCCATATTATTCCTAAGAATAGCCACGATAGGCTTCTTTAAAAGCTTTGCTAAATTCTAGGTAAAGTCTCTAACATTTACCTAATTTATCAGCCTAGTCACTTTGTCAAAAAAAAAAGCGAATGGGGTTACTCTGACAACTTGTCCTTGCTTAACACATCACAGCCTTTCTAATCCCATCTTCCTTTCCTAGATGTTCATTAGACATCCTTTTAGTATTATTACACTTGGAAATTTGCCAGGAACCAAAGTCAAAGTTGAATTTTCAGATTGCCCTCTCTTCCTGTTTTTGAAAATTGGAACAATGTTTATGTTTCTGCAATCCTACAATTCTTTTCCTATTCTCTCTGAACCTTCAAAGATCACTGATGAGAGCTCAGCAGTCATATATGCTCATTTCTTTAAGATGTAGTGCTTGAGCCAAGTGACTTGAGCTTTTCAAAGGGAGTTTGGAGAAATGGCCATGCTAAGTATCCTCTTTTCTTTTTCATCATTTGTTTCCAAATTGTGTGCGAACTCCTCTAGCCAGAAATACACACTCACATGTGCAGATATCCTTGGGAAAAAAATCACAATGTTTTTAGTTAAAACTGTGTTTCTGACAAAGAGAATGTTGACATGACTCCTAGACTGTCCTGCCTTGATGCCGTTTCATATTAAGATCATATGAATCCATGGATCAGTCAGTGCTCCACTTGAATCATCCCATTCTTTTTCCTGACTCATGGGTCATGGGTTTTCCATTAATCAATTCAATTCAAAGACTCTGCTGACAGAGATAGCCTTACAAAGCTGGAAATGCCGCAAGTATGGCTACAGGCTATATCTACAATCTGAGTAGGAGTGTCACTAAGGACAGAGAGTCTCATTACAAGAAGGCTGGCCATTTGGGAAGACATTATTTGGCTATAGCAGCCTCTGGAACACAGAGAAAAACAAAATAGCCTTCAGTCTTTTATAGCTCTCTTCCACTTTCACAGAATGGTAGAACAAAGGGGGAAGAGGATGCTAAAAATCAGTTTGGCAAGGCAGCATTGGGCATACCTACAATCCCTGCTATTGAGGAAACTGAGGATGATGAATCCCTTGAGCTCAGGAGTTCTGGGTAGTAATTATCTAAAAGCCATTCAAGTCTATATAAGTATATAGAATGGATTCTATATATAGGTATATAGAATAAGTAGTCCAGCACTGGTATGGTGAGTCCCTAGAAGGAGAGGGTTACCAGGCTGCCTAAGAAGTAGGGACCTAACCCAGGTAGGTTCCCATGACAATTTCTAATGAGGGTACGCCTCTGAGGAACTATTAGTTTACTACTAGTTACCCAGGTTTTCAAGAAAAAAAAATTGCACATCTTCCATCTATCACATTACCTGATAGGTTTGTACATTAAATATAGATTACACAGTCTATCCAGTTAGCATACTGCTGAAAAAACAAAATCATATCAATCTCAATATTCTCTCTGTGTCCGTATTTCATCCAAAGAGAATCTCCCCTGTAGACAAGCGTCCTTTTTCATTTTATTCCTGTCACCAGTATAGTGTATAATAAATGATTCGATTTAAATTCAACCAAATTTATTAAATACTTGCAGGGCACATGTGAAAGGAGACACAAGGTTTATATGACCTGGTTCTTGCCCTCACAGAGTTTACCTTCTGGTAGAGAAACTAGGACAATACATGCAAAGTTGTTTGAACACTTTTAAACGCTATACAATTGTTAGTGATCACCATCATTATAATTTTTATGCGACACATAAAAGTAAACTTCATATAATAGGAAGTAATATCAACTATGAATTGGCATTATTGACCTATTGGCATTATGCCAATATGTGAAGGAACTTCAGTTGTGGGAATTTTCTCCATTGATGCAGACCACAAAATCATCAATTACTTAGTAGATGGATTTTGGAAAGTTGCCTGGTCACTCATGGCAGTTGGATGAATTGTCTCTGGTCAAATATAATAAGCGACATAGAGGGGTACAAAGAGTTATTTTTTCTGGGAGGAGTCATCATCAACACATATTTTCTGAGTACCTACTATGTTCAAGATCTTGTTCTCAAAACCTAGAGGGATGTATATAATAAGTATCCTGTGCCAGTGAAATGATGTAATAGCTTCTACTCCTTTTCAGCTCTTTTTTGCTTTCACAAAAGTGGTGGAAAATGGGGAAGAGGATGCTAAAATTCCAAATTTGGCCAGGAATCATCATATATGCCTGTTATCTCTTCTACTGGGGAAGCTGAAGCTGAATCACTTGAATTTAGAAGTAAGGAGTCTTACTAAAATAAAGAGACTCTTAAAATAGTCCAGGTGTGTGGTTACATAGGATACTTTACAGCCCAAACCTTCATGAATCATCATGACATCCTGGTAATCTAGAGCACCGTTATTATCCCCAATTATGGATGGGAAAATAAAATAATTTAGTCAAAGCTAAATAAAATAGCAATTGCTGAGTAGTAAATAAAAAATATAAGCCAGTACACCGCTTATAAGGTATCAGGGCTGAATGTTTTTAACTCATTCCCTATCCTACCTTTTGTGGTCTTTTGGAGGCAGGATTCACCTAAAGCTTATGAAGGACAACTTTATTGTGGTGTAATGGTACAACTGGCCATGATGGTAGGATCAGGGGGTCCCTGATTACACTGTGATTATATATTCAAAACCAGGAAGATCTCTAAGGTCTTGTGTAGCCCACCTCCCATGTTTTCCAGAAGGGGAAACTGGAGTCCAGAGAAATTAAAAGATTTATCCAGTCACATAGGTAAGTGGTGGTAGTATTCAAACCCAGACACTCAAAACCAGTAGTCTTTTTACTTCTACCACGTCTATTCCTGAGTTCAGAAAGACCCAGTGATTAACCTGTACCAGACCCAGAGGACCCCGTGTTCCAGAGAAACATTTTAGAGCCTCCTTTCCCTCCAGTTAGTCCCATTCCTTGTGAGTGAGCTGTCCAGCTTCCAAGAGCAAAGGGAGTTAACCCAAGAACCCTGGCTCAGTACCCAGACCCATGGAGTGAAGTGTCACCCAAGAAAGCAACTTACAATGCATCTGTGAAATGTATGAAAAGGAGTCCAGGAATTCAGTTAATTAACCACATCAGTTTCTTAACGTGATCAATTTTAATTAAACTGAATTTTAATAGAGATCTGTGTAGTCTGCAGAGAGCAATTGCTAATTCTACAAAGCATGTGCTGCTTTTCACTTCTGATTTGCTCCCATCTAATTAATATGGATAGGGCATTAAGCCTTTTTGGACTCTGGTGGTTTTCATTTCATGACTATTAATGATTTTAATGAACTGGGCTAATTCAGTAGTTTTCATCCCCGTGTTGCGGGCCTTTGTTCATCACAAATTTCAGGTTTATAATTGGTTTCCAGGTCTTAACAGTGGGCATTGATCAGCTTCAGCAGCTCCCTTTACAACTGGGTAAGAGAAGAAGAAGGGGTTAACCCTTTGCTCGCAGGAACCCAGAGGAGCTGCACAGACCCCGAGGCCAGACAATTCTGAGGGGTGGGGGCGGGGGTGCATGGCAACCTTCCTGCCAATTAGGAGCAATCACCCAAATGGGAAAAAGGCCAGAATCCTCAGGGGAGACCAGACTGACATTCCAGGGGTCAGGAGATCCCAATGGAGGTGAAGTTGAAACAGTTAAAAAATACAATCCTGGATGATGGAGGAATTGCCCTTTGCCATTATTTAATGTACCTAATTCAGAGATAGAGGCAGGGATAGAGATGAACTTGGAGTTAGAAGAGCATGGATAAGTCACTCTTGGTTCATCAGACAACTCCAGTGGGAACAGGGTGCCAGAGGATCTGGTTTGAAATCCTATCTGTAGGATCTTGGGTAAGCCATTTGATTTCTCTGGCCCTACTTTCCTTACCTGTAAAACTATAGGGCTGAACTAGATCATCATCAGGGTTTTTACCAGCTTTAAACATGTGAAACTTTGACATCTTCCAAATAAGAGATAAAGCATGAGCCTTCCTCCACCTCTCTGTGCAGAGAAATCACAGTCCCTTCACGTACTTGGCATTAGAAAATACATGGCAACCTGTTTTCTGAGGGAAAATGGATTTAATGGTGTCTCCTTCTAACCTCCCAGCCACCAACAGGCAGCCCCAACTATCTCCTGGGGAAGAGGGCAGTTAGAAGCATTTGGTGAATTGTAAAGAAAATCCAACAGAAATGTGAATCATTGGAATGAACAGAATTCTGTCTCTGCAGTCAAACAATGAGATGGAAAGTATAAATAGGTAAAGGAATGTTAAATAATCCAAAGGAATAAAAATCTAGAGAAAGAAGAGATAGGACCAAGTTGAGAAAAATGTGATTTCTGCATAAATCAATATGAATTTAATGAACACCCAGCACATGAAAGGCACAGATAGCAGAAAACCTTAGGAAGGCTATCTTTCATAATTTCTCTTAAAGAAAAAATAAAATAGTTAAAAAGTAGGCCAACTCCCCATTTAAGGCCACTGCAATATTGTAAACAAAAGGCAGATCTTTCTATTGGGGTCTCACTGAGACAGCGGTGGCTCCTGTCATAAAGCAGCCTTATTTGTTTCCACAATGTGACATCTAAAAGGGAAATGTATTAGAATCAAGGTTACACCGACTAACTTCGACAAGGTAAATAGGACTGTCGCGCTCCCTTGGAGAGTCTCACACACATTTTTAATTATACTGGCATGGTCAGGGGAAGAACTCAGTTCTGAGCCCCACCTTCCATTTGGAACCAGTGAAAAATGAGGATCAAGAAAGTCTAAAAATGACTTTTTCCCCCTCTTACCTTTGATGAGGATATGACCTTTTTTTTTTCTTTTTCTTATATGATGAACATTTATTGAACATCTTCCATGTACATTATAATCTACTAGATACTCTGGGGGGGAAAATGACACTACAAAATAACTTCAACTTCTGCCCCCACTTTCAAGAAAATAGCAATATAATATCAGTGCTGTAAAACACAAATATATACACATAAACTCAAAAGACAAAAGTAAACATACAGATAATACAGATATTGCTTAACCTCCTCTTCATTTTTTTTAAAAAATATTTTAATTAAAAAACAGAAAAAAGAATAGAAAAGGAATACAAAACAAAATGAAATGAAGCAAAAGAGAACATTGTCATGCGACCAGCAGAACATCAGGGAGGATTCGAAATATATAAACAACAAATGGCCAAATCAAGAACATAAATATATGTATATATATGTAGAAGAAAATATATTTATAAGTATCCATCTTTACTTTCTTGTAAATTGTTCTTTTTGTTGTCTGCTGCATGCCTTTTTTACTTTTTTTTTACTCTTTCATCCCTCCCATCATCCCCAAGCAGGCTATAGTCAAGAAAGGATATATTTATGTAGATATACACACATTCTCTCACACATATCTTCACATACACACTCATACCTTTCCTATTCCTGCTGACTCTTTGCTTTAATTCTTTTCCTAACTTGCCTTACAATTATTTAACCTCCCCCTACCCATGAATCCCTCCCTTGTCTTCTTCCCACATCCTTTACTTCCCCTAGTTCACCCATCCCTCCTCACCTCACTTCTTTATAGATTTTGGAAGGTGCCATATCCTTCATAGCATATATGTAGTGTTTCCTATTTAACCCATTCCTGATGTGAGTAGGTTTTCAGAATTACAAGCCTTCTTCCCCTACTTCCCTCCGTTGCCTCTATGTCTATTTTGTTGATCCTCATTTGTATAACATGATTACTGTTTTTACCTTAACTCTGCCCTAATCTTTCTCTTGAGCTGCCTTATTGTTGATGTCAATCTTAAACATATGGTATTTTCCTCATGTTTTTTTTTTAAAACCTAAACAATTTGTCCATGTTGAGTTCTTTGAAATTGATCTTTTATATTGATTCTTATATGTTAAATTTTCTATTAATTTTGGGTTTGATCGATAGAAAATCCTGACAATCTCTAAGTTCATTGAATATCCATTTTTTTTCTGGTTCAGTGTTATAGATAATTTTGCTGGATATGCTATTTTTGCCACAGGTCTAGTTTTTTTGATTGTCCATAGATATGATTCCAAAATCTGTGGTCTTTTATTGTGGTTGCTACTAAATTCTGTAAATTCTGATTGTAGCTCCAGTATATTTGAATTCTTTTTTCTTGTTTCTTGCAAAATTTTCTCTTTGATCTGGGGATTTTGAAATTTGGCAATAATGTTCCTATGTGTTTTTCACAAAGGATCTTTTTGAGGTAGCGATCAATGGATTTTTCCTATTTCTACTTTCCCCTAATGTTCTATGACTCCAGGACAATTTTCTTGGATTATTTATTGCATTATTATGTCAAGGTCCTTTCCTTGGAAACAACTTTCAGACAGCCCAATTATTCTTATATTTTCTCTTCTTGATCTGTTCTCCAGATCTGTCATTTTTCTTATGTTTCACATTCTGTTCTATTTTTTTCATTCTTTATAATAGCTTCACTAGCTTCCCCTTGCCCAATTCTAATTTTCAAAGAGTTATTTTCATCTTTGAGACTCTACCTCCTTTTCTAGTTGGTTAACTTTTTTCTCATAATCTTGTTTTTCTTGGATGTTTTTATTTATGTATTAATTTTTAGTTTATCCTCAATGCTGATTATTAGTTTTAGTTCTGCCCCACTGCCTTTGCACTCATGGGAGGATGGTGGTGGTGGTGGGGTTGGCTCCTTCTTGTCCAGGGTTGCATCCCAGCAGCACAGTTGAACCTGGCATTCCCACACAGCTGGTTCCCTTAGTCTTCCTGGATTTAGATCTGGACTCCATAAACAGTTCAGGGGGTGAAAGTCTCTGTAGTTCCTGCTAGGGCTCCAGCCACACCCAGCTCACCCCAGGGCTCCCCACTTGATGATTCTGCAGAGATAACCCAGAAATGTTAATCCCAGCACCATCTTTCTTCAGATATTCACAGAGGACCCCTGTTCTGCCTCAAGTCTTTTTGATTTTTCACCAGTTTATGTTTACCCTGAGGCACAAATTTGTTCTATTTGTGGGAAAAATTTGAAGAACTTGAAATTTAGCAACCTACTCCACTATCTTCCCAGAATCCTCCCTTCAACATGCTCCTCTTTAAAGATGTTCAGATGCACAACTTCCCTAAGGTTTTGGGAACTTGTTCCAGAGGGTCACACAGCAATCTAGCATTAGAACTTGAAAGGATTCAAATCCATTTCTAGGGAAAATCTACATGAGATTATATTTTGTATAAAAATTGATCTGATGGAAAGGTAGGATCCTTGCTGAAGGGCCAGTGACTCTGTTCTTTGTCTATCTAAAACATATAATGGAAGAAATAAAGGAGGGATGAACCTTATAACTTTTTAAAAAGAAAGTCCAATACATCAGTTGAATAAATCATACTTTCATGCAATTTTAGATAGAGAGCTGGAAGGGATCCTAAAGATTAAAGAGTCCAACACACCATTTTACAGATAAATAAATTAGGCCCCAGAACATTAAGTAACTTCCCCAGGATCACTAATCTTGAACATAAGTTTCTTGATCCTAGGTGCAATCTCCAATCATTACTCCACAATTAATCAATAAACATTTATTATATAATCATTATGTTTTGGGCAAAGAGGTGGTATAGTAGATAGAGTAGGGAAGTAAGGTGGGGAAGATTGATCTTCCTGAGTTCAAATCTGGCCTCAGTATTTCCTAGCTTGTGATCTTGGGTAGGTTATTTAACTCTATTTCCTCAGTTTCCTCATATGCAAAATGAGCTAGAGAAGGAAAGGGCAAATGACTTCAGAATCTCTGCCAAGAGAACTCCAAATGGGGCTACAGAGAGTTGGAAACAATTGAAAAGCTACAAATGAACTGGAACGTGAAGACGAAAACCAATCTTCTAAGGAGCTTGCAGTCTATCAGAAGAGACAATATATACATAAATATATGCAAAATATAAGGTAGCTATTTTTGAAGGAAATAGACTCTCTTTTAGGGAAAAAAGTACAATCTGACTTAGAGTCAGAGTGCCTGATTTAGTAGCTATACAATTAGAGATAAACGATTTCATCTCTTTAAACTTGTTTCCCTCATTTATAAAAATGGAAATAAAAATAATAGCAGACAGATATATATATAGATAATATACATATTTATATATAATATATATGCATAATGTTATGGCAATATAGTTATAATATTGTGATAAAACAATTTACATTTTTATATTTCCTCATATGTCACAAAGTATTCTCTTCCCAAGAGTCTTAGGAGCTGGGGTGGTATAAGAATTATTATTCCCATTTTTCAGATGAGGAGACTGAAACTGAATTATGGAGATTAAGGGATAATACTAGTACCTGAACTCTGGGTGCTCTGGCCCCAAGCTAACATTTCCTATCTCTATGCTTATCCCACTGACTTCTCAAGGTTTGGGTGTGAGCAAAATGCTTTGTAAACTGTAAAGTGCTATATAAATGTAAGATGTGGTTATTATTCCCAGGAAGGTTTTTGTGGGGAGATGGAAAAGTTAAATTGATTCGACTTTCTCCACACCCCGTTGACTGCTCTAGCTGCTGGTCCGTGATTTCGTTTGACAACAGATTTTCACTCGATATGTTGCCATCCAGACTGGTTTCATCATTCGTATGTGGGCTAATACATTTAAATTAGCCATCTTAGGCATGGAAACGAGCCTGCCCTAATTTTCTTCTGCATTCTTTATAATATTACAGGCTAAGTGTCTTTGTTTGGGTAGAAAGCAGGACATAAAGGAAAGGAGAAATAAGCTTTAATAACATTTGAGATGTTTGTGATATTTTTATGCCATACTCTGATTTCCCAGAGCATCAATTCTACATTTGAAATAGACTTCAGAAAAATTAATTCATCTTGTAGCATGCTGTATATCAACTTAGTTTAATTTCTTTCCAACCACAGCCAAGCAGGTCAGGTGCTGATGAATTTGATCGCTTCATGAAGTATTTTGGTTAGGATTCTTGGACAAAAATAGTTCCAGTTTTTTTTTCTGCTTGTTTATTTTGCTTGTCTGGTTCTGACATTAATTTTAATTTAATTCAGAAAGTGCTGCTTGTGTAAAGAGTTGAGGCTGAGTAGAAACAATAGAGACCCTCATGGTTGGAGCCTGTAAAGTGCATTTTCTTCTGGCTCCGATTTGAGGAGGAAACATTCTGTGTCTCGAGTTGGAAAGGAAACATTTCTTTCATATTTGGGAATTTAAGGTCAATTATACATCTTGTTCCTAGCCAAGCTGCATTTCTGCATTTTCAATGACATATAACTTACATTAGATGGAAGAGTTCAAGAAAAGTTCAGGGAACAACTTGGAGACATCTGCTCTTTCAAATAACTGTCCTGGCCATGGGCTGCCTTGGAAAATCCATATCCCTGCCTAGGCTGACTTCTTCTGCCCATTGGCACAGCAGCTATTTGGTGGGTAAGACCTATCTGAAGATCTTTTCTGTTCCTGAGTAGCCCAACAGAATGCAGGTGATTAATTATAGGGTGCCATTTAGGAGTCAGGAAAACGATCTGTCTTTGCCCAGAATTATTTCCCATTTTAACTTAACGCTGATGGACAAAGTCTTTGCCATTAGAAATATTCTTTTGGGATGAGACATTTTGTTTCTGGAAGGCTGATGTTAAGTAAAACTCTGTCCATTAAGAGAGAAAACACATTAATCCATGATCACCTTAGCATATCCTGGTTGACATCTTTATCAATGACAAAAATGATAAAGACATATAAGATATGCTTATCAAATCCGTAGATGACCCTGGGCTTTGAAGGACACATATCATACTACATTGAATAAATGAAGAGTTGAAATGATCTTGACAGGCTGAAGCACTGGCCTGAAACTAACAGGCCCTGGAGACATGTAGGTCAACAATCAGCAAACATTCATTAAACACATTCTATGTGCCATACACAGTGTTGAGGGCTTGGGATGAAAAGAAAGGGGAAAATATGATCCCTGCCCTCAAGGAACTCCATTCTCAAAGAGGAGAAAACATAAACAAATTTTATATTCATAGAAGAGATGGAAGCTCTGTTTCTTTAAAAAAAAAAACAACCAAATTTAAAAATTCAGCCTTTTCTCTCATTTTTGCCTAAGTTTGGTCTTATGAGATCCTTTGTCTATAGTCTATCATTGCCCCATTTTCATTCTCCAAATTTGACACTGATCATCGGTAAAGTTTTAAATGGTCCATTATTTTCTGAGTTTTCTATTTAAATCTTGAGTAAAAGAAATCATTGAGGATACATGGATATTAGTAATAGGAAAAAATCTTAAAGATTATCTAATCCATAACTTCATTTTGCAGCAGAGGAAACTGAATAATAATAATTTGCCAAAGAGCACAGAGCAAAAATAATGGCAGAACCTGGAGCAGAAGCCAAATGTCCTGATTCCCAGGTTAGAAATGATTCTACCACACCAAATAAAGGGAAATTGAACTGACCTGCTTCTCAATCATTCTCCATTGATTCTAAAGTCTCCCTCAGCTCCCCACCTTGTGATCACCTGACCCTTCTGGAATATTATGTTAATCTGAGCAGGCTCCATCCTGCCCCAGGCATAATATCATCCATGTTTGCTCTTTGGAAATTGTGAGAGACTTGATTTGTGGCACTTGATTTGTAATCTCTCTTGCCCAGCTCACAGGATGGATGTGTGCAGAGTAAGCCCCCTTCTCACCCTTTCCTTTTTCATTCCTGGGCCTCTCTCTTCTCTGTCAAAGATTTATGACTCGGGGAAAAGATAAAAGAAAAACAAACGCAAACTCTCAGCCAAGAGAGACAGTCGGGCCATATTTCAGCAATTTGAGCCAACGGCTTGGTCGGGTTCTCTCCACTCAATCTCAGTTGGCAACTGAATGGGGACTTTTAACCCTAATCCCTCCTTATTGTTGATGAACTTTTATTAAATTTTAAATGAGATTGCCCACTACTTATGCTGTAAAAATGTAAAAAAAAAATAATAAATTTGGCACAAAATGAGTTGAATTTGTCTCACCGGCCAAAATGTTGGCAAGATTTTATCCCTCTCTAAATTTACCTTTCTTCCAAAGCTGGACATGGAAAGCCTGTGATTTCTTGGAAACTATTCCCCTGAAATACCATCACCTACCAGGAAATTCCATATCACATCTTCCTCACAGTGTCTGTCTTCAGAGCCTTCAGAGTATTTCACACTGATCTAGCTGAGTTAGCAGAATTTCAGGCTGCTTCTGCCTCAGTTTCCTTTTAGCTCCTTATCTTTAGCCACTCAAAACAAGTTTGATGATTTAGGCTATTGTTTTAATATGTTTTTCAAATGACACTATTTGGGACTATGCTCCAAGATAACTCAAAAAGTAGATTTGATTCTAATCTGAACTAAAAAAAAAAAAAAAGAGCACACACTTTTCCTCAAACTAATGTTCTTGTTGTCACCACAACATGATTATCACTTGGTTTTCAGTCATGTCTGACTATTCATGTCCCCATTTGGAGTTTTCTTGGAGAAATACTGTAGTGGTTTAGCATTAAAGGCATGATGCTCTATCCATTATATGGAGTGAGGCATGATGCTCTATCCATTGCATGACCTAGCTGCACATCCAAGATATATAGACAATTATAACAGACATATATGGAAGTAAAGTCCATTCCCAAATAGACAAATGGTCCAAAGATAAAAACAAAACTTCTCAGTAGAAGATTTGCAAGTCATTCACAGTCATGTGAAACAATGTTCAAATCATGAATAATAAGGAAAATACAAATCAAACCCAACAAATTGACAAAAATGGCAAAAGGTGAGAATATTAGCCCATTGTTGGTAGAATTTTGAGACAGTTCAACCATTTAGGAAACCAATTTGGAATTATGCAAAATAGTGACTAATACCAGAGATTTCACTGCTAGGCAAAAACACCCAAGAGATTGCTGATAAAAAAAGGAAGTTCCCATATAAATCAAAGCGTATCAGTTCTGCAACCTCATTCTAGGAAGACCACTGAGAAGTTGGAAAGCATATGAAGTAAGGCAGTCAGGATGATCAAGGATCTTGAAATTATACCATAAAGATATATTAACCAGAGATGAGAAAACTGGATTGGATTGAGTTGGGGGAGAGGATAGGGACACCATGATGGCAGTGTTCAAGCATTTGAAAGGTTTTGTTCCAGCAAATAAGAATAGAAGCGATCCATCAGGGTAACAAAATGACAAATTTAGGATCCATTTCCAGAAAAACTTCCTAATAAATAGAGCTATCCCAAAGTAATAATAGCTAATATTTATGTAGTAGTTATTTTGTGTCAAGCACTGGATTATCCACTTTGCATTTATTACCTCATTTGGTTCCTTATAATAATCCTAGAAAGTATATGCTATTTTAATATCCATTTTACAGATGAGGAAACTGAGGCAAACAGATAAAATAAGATGAAATGACATATCTCTGGTCATACAGCTAGAATTCAGGTCTTAATGAGTTCAGGCTCATGATTTATTCACTACACTATCTAGCTGACTTTCTTTAGGAAATCATGGGTTTCTTCTCAGTGGAACTGTTCAAGCAAAGGTGGAACATGATTTAATGCCCATTTGACAGATATGATATAGAGGGGATTCTTAGTCTGGCATGGATTGGATTAAATGGACTCTGAGGTCCACTCTAAGATTCTTTGAATGTGATACATTCATAGGTAAAAACAAAAAATTAAATTAAATAATAAAAAACCCAAAACCCCAAAACCCATTCCCTGCTTTCCAAGAACTCATGGCTATACTTAATTTAGACAGAACCAGGTAGTTCATCTGGGGCAGTTAGGTGGTACAATGTGTTCAGGCCTGGAGTCAGGAACACACATTTTCCCGAGTTCAAATCCTGGGTTCCTCACATGCTAGCTGTGTGACCCTGAGCCAATCATTTAATCCCATTTCCCTCACTTTTCTCATCTATAAAATGAGCTGGAGAAGGAAATAGCAAGTCATTCTGGTATCTTTGCCAAGAAAACCCCAATTGGAGTCATGAAGAGTTGGATAAAACTAAAAAATGACTGAGCTGAATATATCTTGGATACCACACCTTTTCTGAGAAATTTGATACTAAGATCTATTTTCCTATTTGATCACTTCCCTTCTTACCCTACATGTATAAATTTAATTTCTTTGTGTAAAAAGCTTTTCAGTTTCATATAATTAAAATTATCTATTTTTGTCTTTTGTAATTACTTCTATCTCTTATATAGCTAAAAGTACCTCTCCAGTCAATGAAAGATACATTTTCTGCTTCTATTTCAATACAGTATTTTTAAATTTTGTGATCCTTAATATTCAAGTCATGTGTCCATTTTGAATCTTGTGGGATATTGTGTAGTTGTTGGTCAAAGTCTAATTTCTGCCAGATTATTTTATATTTCTCCCCCAATTTTTTTCTCAAATGGAGAATTCTTAAATAATTTCTACTTTTAGCTCTATTGAACACTAGATTATCAAGTTCCATTATTTTTGATCCTTTCTTGTCCAATCTCTTCCATCGATCTCCTCTACTTTTTAACGAATACCAAATGGTTTTGATGGCTTTTGCTTTATAAAAATAATGTTAGGCTTGAAAATGCTATTTTTCCTTTATCCCCATTTCTTTTCATTATTTCCCTTGAAATTCTAAATCTTTTTTCCTCCAAATTAATTATGTTATTATTTTATGGTATTCTTTGACAGTTTTATTAGCATACCATTAAAAATTGACTTTGGTAGTATAGGAACATCATCTAGCCGTAAGAACTGAGTTTAAGTTGTTCTTTATTTCTATAAGGAACACTTTAAAAATGAATGTATAAAAGCATTTTGTGTGCCTTGGTAGATTGATCCCTACCTATTGTTGATGTTTTGCATTTCTTAATTATTTTTACTTAGCATTATTTTAATCTAATTCTACAAGGCATCCAGTTCCAGAATATGATGTTGGTGGAATGGAATCCAAAGAGTAGATCTGAGAGGGGAAGAAGAATTCATTGGGCTTTTGAGTCCTTTTCAGATAGAAGCTTTGGGAAAATTTTTAAAATTTAGTTCCAAACTCCAGCCCTCCAATTAAAGAGATAGAGGTTATTGAAGGTTCTGATGAAGTTCATACAAAGCTCTATGATGAGTTTCCTAGTGAAAAGCTTTTCATGGAAGCATGATGATGGTGGAGTGGAATCCAAAGAGTGGAGTTGGCAGAAAATGAAGAATTCATTGGACCAGAGGTCAAGAGAGAGGCATGTATTTGGTGGGTATGAACAGACTTTAATCCATTAGAAATGAAGAATTGCACAAGAGAAGCATTGAGAATTCTGTCATCAGAGAAATGTGTAAATGAGGAAAAAAAAGGATATGTCAGTTATATAACAAGAGCCCCAGAAACTGTATCCTCTTCAGGCTATTTTAGAAAGTCATTGAAGACAATGACACTGTACAAACTAGTAAGGATGGACTGTGATCTTCACTTTTGGAGGGAATACCCACAAACCTTCCCCCTTGCCAACCTTCCCTATCACTATAGAAAGCATTGCCATGCTTGCAGTCATTCAAACTTGCAACCTTGGGGGATTTTTACTACTCCTTACTTGGACTCACCCCTTATTTCCAATCTGTTGCCAACTCCTGTTGATTGTACCTTCACAACACCTCTAAAATGCATCCCACTTTCTCCATTTATATAACTGTTCTTTTGTGTTGCCCTATCACTTGCTACTGATACTGTAGTAGGAGCCCTCTGGATGGTCTTCTTGCCTCAAATTTTTCACTCTTCCAGTTCATTCCTCACTCAGATACTGAAGTGATCTTCTCAAAATTCACTCTTCTCCTTGATCCAATAAACTCCAGTGGCTTTCTATATGATCTCTAGGACAAAATTTAAACATTAAAGTGTGCTGGAGCTAGAGTCAGGAAAATCTGAGTTAAAATCTGGCTTCACACACTTAGTAGATGCATGATCTTAGGCAAGTCAGTTAACCCCTTCTAACTCAAGTTTCCTCATCTGTAAAATGTAAAAGACCTCTCAGTCTTTTTGAGAGTCAAATCAGATGATAATTATAAAGTGTTTAGCACATAGTATATATATATATCATATTAATATTATGTTCATTATACTTAATTTTATTATAATATATTTATTATATGTTATGAATATTTATTACATTTAATATTGCATGTTATACATTATATAAATGTTATATATAAATTACATAAATATCATATTATATATTATATAAATGACACATGTCCTTTGGAGGTAATCTCAGAAAGAACTAAATGGATGGATGGATGGATGGAGGCACTGGGAAAGAGTTCGTGTGAAAGGTGGAATTTGATATGAGTAAGCAATATATATGTGCTATATATATTATTAAAATCTTATATGTATATGGTTCTAGAAGCAAGTAGGAAGTACAATGGGTAAGAGAAACTTGTTTTTATTGAGTCATTTCAGTAATATACAACTGTGACCCCATTTGGAGTTTTTTTAGTAGAAATATTGGAGCATTTGACATTTCCTTCACCGGTTCATTTTACAGATGAGGAAACTGAGGCTAACAGGGCTAACTGACTTACCTAGGGTCAAACAGCTAGTGTCTGGGCTTGAATGTGAACTCGGGTCTTCCTGACTTCAGGTCCAGTACTCTATCTATTGCATCACCTAACTGTACTAAGAGACATTTACCAGCTATATAATACTGGACAAATCACCTTACCTCTTGCAGCCTCAACTTAAATTGGACATAATGAAATACCTACCTCCCAGTGCTGTGGTAAGGATCTGTACAATGCTCTACAAACTTATAAGTGCTATATAAAAGCTAGCTATAATTTGGGGCTGCTAGCTGCGTATTTTTATTTATCTTTTTAGATTGTTATCTTGGGAGAACAGGGGCAGTGTCTTATTTAAACTTCATATCTCCTTCAGGGCAGTCCACAGTAGGTGCCTTAAAAATGTTTGTTGAATGTCTGATGGTAAATCAATTAATGATACCTTAATGTAAACTCTAACAAATCTAATCATGTTTCTATGATGACCTTGCAAGAGACTGAAAACAAAAATCTTCATTTCCCATTTAAAATGACTTCTAGCCCAGCAAGATTTTTTTTAAAGGATCTTGGGTAAAAAGCTGTTGGGGAAAGAGTCTTTGAAACTAGAAAAGGGCACAAACAGTAGAAATTAATAGTCTGTCACTTAGGCTCTGCTCCCAAACCACAAGACCCATCGAGTGACTTGGGACAAAGGGCAGTTTCTCTCACCCACTGGAGTGAAAGTAGAAGCATCCCATTTCTTGGTTAATTGGATGTCTCTTTCCTGAGATTGGGAAATGAAATGTCTTTTCCGCTTTTTTTAAAACTATCCCTGCAGATGCTGGGGCATCTATGGCATTTGAAAGTGCTTTTGCCACAGTGATGTTATTGTAATCATAAAGGACCCTGCCCCTCATTTCTTTTCATGGTAAGTTAGCTGGTCTGATCAAAATACTCCAGGCTCATGACTGAATAGCTCAAGCATCTCAAAAGCCTGCAGGACATCAGAGCGAAGCCACAATGACCTATGACTCTCACATTCTTTTTATAGACTTACTGAACTGGTGGACTTTTTTTTTGCAACCTAATACAGCGATGTACTGCGCCTTGTGACAAATATCACTGGTGAGTATAGCTTTAGAGAACCACTTCTGAACCACAAGAAGACCCCAGATTCCCCCACCATGGTGATTAAGCTGCTTGTGCAGTGGGAAAAAATGATGGATTTAATGACAAGGGACCTGGGTTCAAATCCCATGCTCTAACGCTCAGTGAGTGGTAAAATTTTGGGCAAGCCACTTAACCTTTAAGCCTTCATTTCTTCATTTTTCAAATGAAAGGGATGAAATAATATAGTCTCAAAAGTCTCTTCCTGATTGAAATGTATGATCCTATTTATAGAATGCTTTAAAATTTGGAAAGCACTTTATATATATTAGAATATTTAGGCTTCTTAACCAACCATCTCATGAAAGGGAAATTATGCATATTCTTATCCCCATTTTGCAGATAAGGAAATTGAGGCTCAAAAAGTGGGATACTTCCCTATACTAACAGGACCTATTAGTGTTTCAGGGACCAGGGATAAATATTCTCCTCTTTTGTAATTTGTTTCTGTAGTTCCTGTCATATTCTGTAACACTTAGCACCAAGCCTGGCAGATTATCTTGAAACATTAGTAAACTTCAAGAAAACACTAGACACCACCAAGGAAAGGGGCACAAGATGGTGACCTCTGCCGACACATATACAGATAGAAATAGATAGATACACAAATATATGTAGAGATATAGAAATATAAATATCTGTATATAAATGTATATATGTGTGTATATCACATGACTCCCTTTAAGCAAACAACTTTGTTCTTGTTGTTCAGTCATGTCCAAGTCTTCATGACCCTATTTGGAGTTTTCTTGGAAAAGATACTAGAGTGGCTTGCCATTTCCTTCTTCAGCTCATTTTATAGATGAGAAAATGAAGGCAAATGGAGTGAAATGATTTATCCACACAAATTTGGTCATATAGCTAACCAGTGGCTACAATCATATTTGAACTTAGGTCTTCCCAACTCAAGGCATGGTGCTCTATCCAAAAGACTTCCTATTGCTTCTAGGATAATTCTTTTTGTTTAACTTGCAAAATCATACCCAATCACTCTGTTCTTCAGGAAGCTCATCCAATTGCTAGTGTACTCCCTTCTAAGTTACCTTGCAGTCAACTGCTTTATGATATTTATATGCATTCACATTATATTTATGCAATATTCATTTATATGCATACTTCTTGTCTCTTCATTTAGAATATAAGCTCTTTGAGAGTAGGAGCTATGTCTTTTCTTGCTTTCTTTCTTTTCTTTTTTTTTTCTTTTCAATGGCTGACACAAACTAGAAAATTAATAAATGCTTTCTGGTGAGCATATATACAAACACAAAATACACTTATACATATCTATAAACAAACATATATGTATATATTGTACATAGAGGGTATCCAAAAGTCTTAGTGCTTTTGAAGCTTTAATCATTTAAAATATATCAAGACTAGAAATTTCCTGTAAATTGTGATAAAAAAGTGATATTTTTTTGCTTCAAAGGGATCCGTTTAAATCTGATCCTGGTGTTAAACCTTCATCTGAAATGTGTGAACCTTTTTCTTGCATGTCTGGTAATTGAACCTGGTAACAGCAATGTCTGCAAAGTGATAGAAAATAAAGCTAAATATGTTTTGCAAAACCAAAACAGATGTCAATCATTTCATTAAATGCATGAGCTACAAAAAAGCAACCTCATATTCAGTTTAAATCCCCTCGCTTGTATTTCTCAGCTATATGACCATGGACCCCAGAAATTTATGTGAAGCTTAAATGACAAATTCACTAACTTTTAAGCACTATATAAATATCAGCTACTATAAGACATTTAAATTTTATTTAGATTTTAAATAACGTTTAAAATTTAAATATTATTTTATTTTCTCCAAATTATATGTAAAAACAATTTTAGCATTCTTTTTTAAAAAAAGTTTTGAGTTCTAAATTCTATTCATCCCTTCCTCCGTTCCCCTCTCCTTGAATTGGTAAGCAATGTGCCCTAGGTTATACATTTCCATATTAGTCATTTTGTGTGAGAAAACTCAAAAAGAAAAAAAAAAGAAACAGAAAAAAAAGAAAGCAAGAAAAAAGATAGTAAGACAACAGCAGTTCTTTTTCTGGAAACAGATAGCATTTTTTTCGTCAAGAGTCCTTTGGGATTTGCTGATGATAGCTAAGTCATTCACGGTCGTTTATCATATAATATTGCTGTTACAGAGTACAATGTTCTCACTTCACTTTGCATCAGTTCATATAAGTTCAGGTATTTCTGAAATCATCTTACTTGTCATTTCCTGTAGCACAATAATATTCTCTTATAATCATACTTGTTCAGTCATTCCCCAACTGATGGGCATTCTCTTAATTTCCAATTCTTAGCCACCAAAAAAGAGCTGCTATAAATATTCATTAAGACTTTTCTTGTTCCCTTGTACTAAGAATGAGATCAACCTTTCCATGTACAAAGTAGATAGAATTAAGAGAGGAGGTGGTCTATAATTTTGTTAATACTTAAAATGACTAAATCATAGCGTATTAGAGGTAGGAAATACTTATCCCCACACCTTAATTTTGTACATAGAGAAACTGTACATCAGAAAAGGGAAGGGACCTGGCCAAGATTGTAAAGCTAAGTCTAGAACGTGGTTTTCTGGACTAAGAGCCCTGGGTTCTTTCTGAATTGCCTCCCAATTCAATCCAAGCTCTTCAAGCTCTTATTAAACATCTATTACATAGCTATTTTGTATGTGTTTAATAGTGAACATGTACTCTGCTCAAGGAAAATGGAAGATGCTTGATGACAGGAACTATTAACTTTTGTTTCTTTAAATCCTTCCAGCTGGTTTCCCTGAAATCATTTCCCTTATTTCATAGTCCTCTTTGATAATGAAAGACAAACAGCAATAATAAGAGTTTGATAAATTGAATTGAATGAGGTCTCTTTCTTTTGGAGATGAGGTTCTCCAACTGAGACCATGAAAGAAAGGCTTCTTCTAGGAAGTCACCCCTGAATTGATACTTGGATTCCATCCAACAGAGGAGGGAATAGAATTCTGAGTTAGGGGACAGCTTTCGCGATTGATGAAAATTTCATCTTCTTCCAATTATCCTTGCATAAGGAGATACCTTGTTAACTGTCCCATAGTGTGTCGGTCTTGTATTCATTCCAGCCTAATTCCAAATGCATATGTGCCCCAGATTCACTTCTATAAGCTCTCTGCAAAGGAGCAGCCTTTGAGTCCTATACTTGGACCTCCATCCTTAGTCCATGAAGTTGAAAGCCTGATTAATTCATACTGATCAAAATGATTCTTCCCAAAGCTTCAGCAGTGGCAGATAATTTAAAGGTAGGTTTGTACCATGTGTCTGTTTCTAATCAATCCCAAGAATATATTTCACCAAGTCAAACACAGCTACATATTTTTGTAACTTTCCAGTAATTTTCATGTCAGCTGTCACAGGTTCTCCCTGCTGGACCAATCTAAACATAACTAATTAATCAATCAATCAAACAGGAGAGAAAGAGATGCTTGATGCTACAATGAGAAGCTTTGCTTTCTCGGCCCAGGGGCTGCTTTGTGGAGTGTGTTGGAAAATGGGGAAGGGGCTATACAGATAGAAGGCAAGATTGGAGGCTTGAAGAGAACTTTCAGGCTTATGGTTTCTGTTAATGGTGTATTGCATTGCCATGGCCAATCTGGATTTTTAAAAAATCGTTTATTTAAGTAAAGGAGGGAAAGAAGACAGGAAGAGGGGAAACAAAGTGGGCAGGGAGTGGGGAAAGGCATTGAGAAAGCAAGGAAGGAAAGAGACTGGAAAGGAAAAGTCCTATTCTGTTTTGAATGCCCTGAGTGGGTGGAGTGGATCGAAAATACATTTCAATCTGGAGGTGCTTGAACTCCAGATCCCTCATGAAAGCCTGAAGGGCAACAAGATGATAAATTTGAAAAAGCTCTTTGCACGGAAATGAAAAATGATCTGGCAGATTTATTGCCAAGGAGAACTGACCAGAAACTATTGCAGTGAGAGGAGAGAGAGACGGGGGGGGGGGGGGGGGGGGAAAGGGGAAGAAAACCCGCGCGGGGGGGAGAGGGGGAGAGAAGGAGAGGGAGAGACACACAGAGAGAGACAGAAAGATAGAGACAGAGAAAGAGACATAGAGAAATGGAGACAGAGAGACAGAGACAGAGAAAGACACAGAAAGAGACAGAAAGACAGAGACAGAGATAGAGACATAGAGGCATGGAGACAGAGACACAAAATAGAGACAGAAAGAGAGATGGAGAGACAGAGACAGAGACTGAAGAAAAAAAGAGGGGAAGGAAGAAGAGGAGGAGGAAAAGGAGCAGAAGAAGAAAAAAGGAGGAGGAGATGATGGAGAATGAAGAAGAAGAGAGGAGACAGAGAGAGGGAAAGAAGGAGTGAGAGAGAGAAAGAGAGAGACAGGAGACAGTGAAAGACAATGATAGGAGAGGAGCTGAGACAAAGAGAATCAGAAAGAGGGAGAGACAGCCAGAAGAGGAGAGAGAGTCTCCTTAATCCCCAAATAAAATGGGTTGGACTAGATAATTTCTAAATTCCCTTTAAGCACTACACTCATGATCTTATGGTTTGAATATGAAACCTGTCTTGGTCACTTACTATGTACGTAACCCTGGAAAACCACCAAGCCACAGACTAGTCAGTGAATTAAGGGGGGTGTCTACTCCAAGTGTGTGAAGACATCTCCCCAGTGAATGAATGAATGAGGACAATTTATTCCAGCATCGATGAAGGTAGCTGAAGTAAGCTCTGTGAGGGGCTTAAACATGGAAGATAACAAGGTCATTCATTGTATCCTAATTACTGCCAGCTATTTTGACTTTTGTCCTGTCACTGGACTCAATGGCTCTGGAAGAGAGAAAGTGATCTGCTGACTCTGTGCAACTCTGTTTCACTTAAATCTAATTCACATGTAAGTCATGACATCATTCTATGATGTCATTGGTCCTTTTCAAAAACAAAGGACCAAAAAACAATGACTCTGGATAAGTCATTTCCCTTTCGGGGAAGTATCATTTACCTTAGGTTACCCAGTTCCTGACAAAGAGTCAATGGATTCAGGATGTGTTCTGAGACAACATTTTTGGATATGGTCAGTGTAGAAATGTGTTTTGGTTGTCAATGCATATTTGTTACATTTTGTTTTCAGGGAAGAAAAAGAAAATGGATTTTTGTTTATTAAAAAAATTAAAATTTTAAATGAAAATATTAGACCACATGAATTTTCAGCTTCTTTTCAGCTTTAACTAAACCTCTGATTCTGTAACCTTCCCAAGGGGTTTCAGAATTTCTATTTAGATTTCTCCCCAATATTGCATTATTTCCAATGACTTCAGGCAAGGAGAGAAATCTTGCCTGACTGTCTGAAAGGCAAACTCCCCTTTGAAACCTACAAAGTGGTTTTCCAAATGCAAATTCCTTCTCTCAGACAGAAAACAGAAGCTAAAGGCGGTTGCTAGTTGGGATGGGGGGCAGTGTATGTGGAGGGAGAGTGGAAGCAGCAACAGAGACAAATGCCCTTCTTCATGGAGTCAAACTATAGCACCCAGACTATGGCTGGTGTTAGGTCATGCTATGAACAAGAGGATGCTAACCCCAGACACATCCAAGTTAGAACCCTTCTAAACAAAAACGCAGGCTTGGGCTTTTGTTTACTTGCTGATTGTGGGTGACCTTGCAAAAAGCAGCCGATAAATTGCTGTAATTGTGGGCTGATAAGTCAAGTTGATGGATTTCTGTCACTCTCCCTTCAGTAAAAAAATGGGCTCACCTTCTAGCATCCTTCCTAAAGAAAGAAAACGCAGAGACCCTCACTCATGTCTGCTCCATCTTCCCTGATTTAGATAGAGTTTCTCTGAAATGTCACAAACATGCAGAATGAACAAGTGCTTGTCAATGGTCCACAAGTGATTATTTGTCTTCCTTCCCCATGCCTCTTAATATCATTTCACAGCCAATGACAACATGAAAAAGTAGAGAGCTAAACTTCAGTTCAGAAGCTACTTCTTTACACTAAATACTTATTTAGCCTCATATTAATTTTCTCATCTGTAAAATGGGAACAATAATGATTGCACTACTTACCTCCCTGAGTTTCTATGAGCCTTAAATGATGTACAGCATCAAAAAAAGATACATTCCAAAGTTATAACATGCTATATAAATATCCATCATTTATTTCTCTTCCTATGAGGAACTCAGATTTAGAGCTAGAAGAGACCTACCTCTAGATGCCATCTAGTCCTACCTTTCTTATTTTATAGATGAGGAAACTGAGTCAGAGAGGTAGAATCACACAGAAAATAATCTTCAGAACTGGGATTTGAATTCATGTCCTCTCACTTCTATTCTAGTATTAATATTTTTTAATATGAAAGGCAAACTCCCCTTTTAGGAAAGTGCTATAGCATGATGGATAGAGAACCAGTCTCAGAGTGAGAAGGACTTGAATGTAAATCTTACCTCTGACATCCTCTGACTTTGTGACCTTGGACAGTCAGGCTTTTACTTTTCAAGCTTTTACTGTTCTAGGAAAAGTCTCTAAGATTTTAAAAAAATAGCTTTTTATTTTTCCAAATACATGAAAAGGTAGTTTTTAACATTTACCTCTTCAAAATCTTATGTTCCATTTTTTCTCCTTCTACTCCTCCCCTTCCCAAGTCGACAAGCAATCCAAATATAGATCAAACTTGTCCAATTCTTCTAAACATATTTCCATACTCATCATGCTGAGTAAAAAAAAGTCAGATCAAAACAGAAAAAAACACAAGAAAAAAATAAGCAAACAAACAACAATGAAAGGTATTGAAAACACTGTGCTTTGATCCCCATTCAGTCTCCATAGTTCTCTCATAGTGTGGACAGCACTTACCATCACTTCTACTAGAATAGCCTTAAATCATCTTATTGTTAAAAAGAACCAAGTTCATCACAATCAATTATCATATGGTCTTCTTGTTGCTGTGTACAATATAGTCTTGGTGCTACTCACTTCACTTAGCATTAGTTCATGTAAGTCTTTCCAAGCTTTTCTGAAATCAGCTTGCTTGTTATTTCTTATAGAACAATAATATTCCATCACATTCATATACTATAACTTATTCAGTATTTTTAATATACTATCTTCTCCCATTAGAAGTCACCCACTTAGAAGTCAAGCAATATGTATCTATTATGCAATATGTACATATAAAAGTATGCATAAGCATATTTTAAAAATCAATTCATAAACATTTATTAAGCATCTACAATGTGCAGGACTTTGTACTAGAGCACTAAGCTAGGATCTGAGGATACAAAGACTGCCTCTGCTCTCAAAGTGTACATTGGGGAAACAATATGTCAAGAGGGAACAGGGATTAGACTTGGGGTTTCCTTGAAAATTGAGAAAATTACATGGTATATCTCTTGGTATAGAGCAAAGCTTCTTATACCATGAGTCACAACACCAAATAGACTCATGTAACTGAATGTGGGGGTTGTGAAAAATTTAACAGCAGTAAAAAGTATCAAATATTACATCAAGATTTAATTCTTTATGTAAAAATAAACACATCCATCTCATTAGTATACAAATTTGATTTCATTTTTAATAAATGGCAAAATGATAGGTATAGCAAAGAATTGGTTTTTAAAGTTATTTATGATTTTTATCAATAATTGTTTGATTATATATATGTAAATAAAATAGCTATGTATGTGTGTGTATACATACACACACACACACTTATTTTATTTATTTATATACCCCAAGTAGTGAAAAAATTTCTTGAGTCACAAATGGAAAAAGTGTAAGAAGCCCTAGTACAGAGAATTCCTGGAAAGAAAATCTTTTCTTACCAGTGCAAACTGGTAAATTCTTTGGTACTTAATAGTCTGAGATTTGCTTATATCTCTGGGAAGATAAGTCATTTGACCAATCACATCTAGTGAGAGGTTAGATTTGAACCCTGCTCTTTCCTGGATTTGAGTCTGATTTATTCTTCTATACTGCCTCTCAATATGGGCATCTATAAATATATGCACAAACAGTCTTTTCTCACTTTGATATCTGTTATTCTGTAATTATAATTCTTGTAATTTAGTCATTACAAAAGGACACAACAGTCTATAATGGTTAGGTATTGTTTCCTGTCTCCTATAGCCAGAATTATAAAGGATTTCCATTGTATTTTTGAGTTCTAAGCCAAACCTTGCTTTGTGCTTTCAGGATATTTGTGTTCTTCCTATTAAATAGAATTGCAACAATTTCTGCAATTCATCCGGTTTAATAAATGAGAAAAGCAGTTCCCAGGTGAGAAAGGCTTCCTATTCAATCTGTTTAAGGATCCCTGAAGGAAGGAATTGTCTGTGCAAGTCTCTGCCCCAGAGATGGGGGAATAATGATCCCACTCAACACTCCAACTCATCGGTCAATGCTCTTTTCTCAGGAACTTCAGCATTCTATGACTCCAGTCAATGATTTGCTCACTTTCTGGACAGATAGCTGTTCATCAGAGGTTAAGACCATTGGTCTTTTCTTGGATACCTTATATAGTTATTTCCTTATTTTAGTATAATCTTGAAAAATGACAATAATGATGATCAAACAGTATCTAATTTAGCAAACACAAGAAAGGGTGATACTGATTCCCACAGGAGATGATGTATTTGAGGGAACATTAGGAAGTCTGGTGTTGGGGCCCCTAACTGGCACATTTCATATACCATGCATTGCAATTCATGTACCACGTGGATCTAGCCATAAAATAGCTTTGTAAGTTGTTTTTAAAGACTGTGTACTAAAATACCTTTTAAAATGCTTGCCTTAATTTTTCTCTCCACATTGTAATTCATTGTTGGCCTTTTCTACAATGAATTGTTGGAATTAACCAATAAATCAGCAGGAAAAGACATGCCAATTTCTTTCCTACTTGATAAATTACAGTATGGCATAGCATGGGGTGCGTCATTTTATTTTATTTTTGTGGTTTGCTTCATATGAAATGCTCAGAACCAGGAGTGTCTATAATATATGCATTCTAGAGGGTGATATTAATGTAATAGTTATACATTATGACAATTAGTGGTTGAAAACATGCTTTGCCTCCAAGCTCTGCCCGTAGGCAAATTATATGATTTCTGATCTGTCAATGTGTGTGGGACATGAGATTTCTCTGGTAGAGTGCTACTCCAATCCCTCATTGTGGCAAGAAAGTGACAATTGCCAGGAAAAGACTAGTTATGGGAGTGCTTACTAAGCTAGAATAGGCCCCAGTGGTGACCTTTGCTTTCATTGTTAGTTAACTGTAAAATGGACCATCACCAGGCTGTCCGTAGAGAGAGGAACATTTCAAGTAATACAACTCAAAAGGGCAATGCACTGAAGTATAGAGAGTTTTCAGCTTATGACTGTTGAAATCATGGATCCCAATGAAGAACAGCCAACCAGTAGGCTTTTAATTCCAAGATCCAGCTTAGCTTTCTTGACATTTTCTTTCTCATTTTTCACAAAAAAATAGAAATTATAATTCTGCTTTGGTCAGACCAATTATGATGTTATGTTCAGTCCTGGGCTCTATGGGATATAATGGATGATGCCAGGCTGCAGGGCATTCAGAAAAGTGTGGACCAGGATGGTGAAGGTTTTGAAAGCATAAAATAAAAGATCAAATGGAAGCACTCTGATGCTTAGGTCACAGAAGTGAAGACTTAGGCAGGCCATTGATGCCTGCAAACACTGGATGGATCTCATGGGTGAAAGGGGGTACATTTGTCCTTTGTGGCTACAGGGAGGAAGAACTACACACAATGGGTGGAAGTTAAAGAAAAGCAGATTTAAGGATTGATCTAAGGAAAAGATCTTTGTAACAATCACAACCATTAAAAAGTAGAATGGATTGCCTTTGGAGGTAATGGGACAGATGTCACAGAGGAAGAATATGTAATAGGAAGGTCAGAGATCAGAGGAAAGAAAATAGTTCAGAGAAAGAATTGACAGAAAACCAGGAAGAGTTTTACCACTAGGGATTTTTGCACACAGGGAAGTGGAGAGGAGATTGTATATAGCTGTGGTGGAGAAATGATGAGGGGATACATGTCCCAGAATGATGTAATTGATAGTATATAAATTTTGAGACCTTGGGTCAAAGCCCCACTCTTCCACCTTAGTTTTGTATCACGAACCAAGGCCAAAGTATTGTCAAAGAAGAAAAAGGAGCTGAAGAAAGAAGAAATCTTGCTCTGAAGCTGAGATATCTAGGAGAAGATGACCCAAAACAGGTTATTCTAAAAGAGCGTCTTTTCTGTCCTAGAGACAGACAGCAGGGTCTCAAATCTTAAAACAATCAAGCCTCCTGACCTTTTCATCTTTCTTTTCCAGTAGTTTTACTTGAACTGAAGACACCATAGTGGAGTTGACCCGTAGTTACCCACATGGGCATTTATCATTATTGTAAATTATTCCTACTTCCTTAGTTGACTTTGTCTAGGTGATCAAATTTCAAAGTATACCTTCCCTGCCCACTACGTCCCTATTAAGGCTCCCTTGTCTCAATCAGTTAATGAGCATTTATTTATTAAGCATGTGCTATATGCCACAATGTGCTACACAAAACCAAAAATAGAATAATCCCTACCTTTAGAAGTGTACCTTTTATGACAGAGAAACAATGTGTACTTATATACATTAAAAGCAAACTGTATACAAAGCAACATCTGATGGAGGGCACAGAGGTGAGGGGGTGGGGGAAATCAGGAAAAACTTTGTGTTGGGTGCAACATTGTAGATGATCTCTCAAGAGAGTTAAAGAGAGAGAAAATGTTCTTGGAATAGTCAGCCTGAGTAAATGTTCAACAATGGGAGATGTGGAGAAATGCAAATTAAAACAACTCTGAGGCACTACCTCATACCCCTTAGACTGGCTAAGATGATAGGGAAAGATAATGATAAATGTTGGAGGAGATGTGGGAAAACTGAGACACTAATGCATTGTTGGTGGAGTTGTGAAATGATCCAACCATTCTGTAGAGCAATCTGGAACTATGTTTCCAAAGGGCTATCAAACTGTGCATACCCTTTGATCCAGTAGTGCCATTACTGGGTCTACATACCAAGGAAATCATAAAGGAGGGAAAGGAACCTATATGTGCAAAAATGTTTGTAGCAGCTCTTTCTGTGGTAGAAAAGAATGGGAAAAGGAGTTGAAGTCCAGCGATTGGGGAATGGTTGAACAAGTTGTGGTACATGAAGGTAGTAGAATATTATTGTTCTTTAAAAAATGGTGAACAAACTGATTATAGAAAGTCCCGGAGAGATTTATAGGAATAGATACTAAGTGGAACAAACAGAAAGGAATACATTGTACACAATAACAGCAAGAATATGTGATGATCAACTGTGAAAGACTTGGTTCTTCTCAGTGATTCAGTGATCCAAAGCAATCCCAACAGACTTTGGACAGAAAATGCCTTCTACATCCAGAAAAAGAACTAAGGAGACTTAATGTATATTAACACATGGTATGTTCACTTCTTTTTTCTATTTTTTTCTCTCTCCTATGGTTTTTCCCTTTTGCTATGATTTTTCTCTCCTGACATGATTCATAAAGCAATGTGTATTAAAAATAAATAAACTTACTATTATAAAAAACAAATAAAAAACAATGGGAGAAGCCTGGTACATCTCTATTATAATGGCTAATACAGGAAATGGTAAATACATCATGAGTTTAAATCCCGTCTCAAATATTTTCTAGCCTTTGTTCTTTCATCTGTAAAATGGGAATGATAACAGAACCTATCAGCTTGTTAATGAAGATCAAATGATATAATATATGTAAATTACTTTGTTAGCCTCAAATCTTCATATAAGTATTAATTACTATTGTTGGTTGCTTAGTGAATCTCACTTTGTTCATTTGTAAAATGGTAAAGCTTGACAAGAACATCTCCAAAGCTCTAGCTGCAACATGCTATGTTCTATGCAAAAGGAAAAATATTGTCATTACTATTATTTTGTAAATTTGATTTTGTTCAAAAATGGCCTTGAATTTTCTTTTTCTATTGTTTTTTTTCTATTTTGTATTTGTTTTAAATTAATAAATTAATTTTTTAAAAAAAATGACCTTGCTTCCTAGCTGTGTAATCCTGGGCAAGTCACTTAACTCCAATTGCCTCAGCAAAAAAAAAATGACTTTGGAGCCACAGATGGCAGAGAGAGTGGGGAATATGGACTAATCATAGATTGTCACAGCTGAACCTCAGCAAAAATTTAATTCAATCATTATGGTAGCTGAGAATTATGAAAAGTTGAACAAGAGTCAGAGGGAGGAAGCTAGGTCAAGAAACAGGTAACTCCCCTTTTCAAGTCTTGGTACCTTTCTTGGAACATCCTTAGGACACCACCCAGAAATGTAGAACTCCATTACTCAGTTTGGGAATCACTGCCTCAGAGATGAATTTGTTCCAACTCAATATCTGGCCCCCATTAAACAATCCTTTTACATCTGCCAAATTTGGCAGCCATCAACTAGTTAATCTTAATAAGTCACACCTGTGAGGCTTAATTAATGTTTATAAAATCCTTCGGATCTCTGGATAAAAGGAGCTAAATGCTTAAATTGGAAAATGTAACTATTATTATTGTGGGTTTTTTAAATTGAACCCAGGCCTCAGTAAGAAAGCATTGATGGCTGTGAGGCTTTGAGATTCATTAATTTCCACCAACTCTTCGGAGGACTTTTGGAGACTTTGCAAATGATCCTGGGAACACCTCATTTCAATTCCTGTACAGTACATTATCTTTACTCATTAAAAAATTATCACGATGGATTTTGCTTAATTTAAATTGACTTCTTTGTGGGGGAAAAGCAATTAAAGTTAAGAATATTTCAAAGGACTCCTAGGTGGGGGAAAAGTATTACAGGAGGGGAAATAAAATGGCACCTTGAAGACTACACTGTGCACGGCTCATGGCTGCCAAGGAGACAATGTGTTTGACCCCTTTAAGAAAGCATTTTGGGCTAAGTAAGTGGTACCTGGAAAAGGCACTTTGTAGACCATTAGGAAATCACCCAGCCTCCCCAATGCATGGTAGCAAGATTGGGGTCAGAGGTGGCCAGGGACTGGAAGTATTGAAAAGCTTGAATGGGGCAGTGGGGATTTCTGAAACTTGCCATCCTCTGGGATCTGTGTCCTTTCCCAGGCAGTTAAGCTATGATCTAAATGTAACATCCTCTAGCTCAAGAGTGGGACCAATTATACTTCTCTTTCAGGACTTTGGATGGCTTACCTGAAGAGTCCAGGTGTCTCTTCTCTAAGGCTATTGATTTATGCTGTTACGGCAAATATGTTCATCCTACAAGCCGTCAATGATCCCAAGAGATTAACATCAATTAGTTCTCAAAGGGATATCTACTGGCATCAAGAAGACATGGATTTGAATTTTATCTTTGATACTTACTAGCAATGTGAGCCTAGGCAAATCATTTAATATTTATTAACCTCAGTTTCCTAATCTATAAAATAGCCATCCAACTCTCTCAGGACTATTCTGAAAAACATGGGAGATAATTTACACCAAGGGCTTTGGAAACTAAAGCCCTAAATAAATGACAACTATTATTAATACATGGGACATGCCCATATATGATCCAAGCTTCTGAGGGAGAGTATCATTATTTCCCCTCTGCTCTAGGTGAATCTGATTTGTTTTCTTTGACTTAAAAATAAACTTAAATAGTAACAGACATAGGTTGTTCCCAGATTAACTGGGTAGGGACAAGAAAGGATTTAAATTCGTATCTTCCCAGTTATAAGACCAGTTCTCTATTCTTTACACTCTACATAAAATAACTCATATCACTATTCTTCTCATCTCATTTGGGTAAATTATTGATGGTGTGACTCTGGGCAAATCACTTACACCATTAATACTCTGGGTATCTGTCTAAGACTAAGTTAGAGAGAAGCAATTGACTTGCATTGATAGTATTTCCCTTATCTAGGAATTCTCCATCAATGAAATCATCACAAGTCCATTCTCCACCCTTAATCAATATTGCTACAACACTTTAAATTTTGCAGTTGAGTTAAAATTAACAAGCAGCAAGCAATAGAGCACCTGATGTGAAATCAAGAAGACTTGTTACTAGTTGTGTGACCTTGGACATTTATTATAAATATTGGACAATATCTCTCTCAGAGTGTTTCCTTATCTGTGAAGTGGGAGATAATGATGACTCCTACCTCAAAGAGTGATTGGGAGCATGCAATAAGATAGGGTTCATAGAGTGTCTTACAAACCTTAAAGCCTTATGTAAAATTGAGTTACAAATATTCTGACTATTACTCTGGTGCTATCATTACTATTATTGCTATTAATCCAAGTCTTTTACTTTTACAAATGGGTAAACTGAGGCTTAGAGAAGTTATGTGATTTACCTAACTAGGGTCACACAGCTAGTAAGTGGCAGGGGTGAGGTAACCAAAAACCCAACACTCTTATCTATCCACAATGTCATCTTGCCTTCAAAAAGATATTTTCCTCATCAATACCCTTTGAGGAAGGCAGCACAGGGATAATTATTCCTGTTTTGGAGGTGAAGAAACTGAGACCCAGAGAGTGGAAATGTCTTGACCCAGTTCTCACAGCCGAGTCTCCTAATTGCAGGTACATCCTCCATGGTCTCTACAGCTTCTTGACCGATCTCAGCCAATCTAGACATGTGTTCTTGTTATAAAGAGTTTTTACATATATTATTCCATTTGATCTTTGAAACATACCTGTGGGAAGACAGGGCAGATGTCATGAGCCTCATTTTATAAATGAGGAAATTGCAGTTCAGAAAAGTAATGAGTTTTGTCCACATGGAGGAGAAAATGTGATCTAGGTTCCTTTCTTTTTTCCCCCTTCCTTTCTTCTTCCTTCTTTTCTCCTTTTCTTTCCTTTTCTTCCTTCCCTCCTCTTCTCCTTTCTTCTTTTTTCCTCCCCTTTTACTTCCTTTTCCCCTTCTTTTCCTTTCATTCCTCCTTTCCTTCCTTCTTTCCTCTCTTTTTCTTTCTTCCTTCTTTCCTTTCTCCTTTTTCTTTCTATTTCTCTTTTTCTTCCTTTTCTCCATCCTTCCTTTTTTCTTTCTCTCCTGACCTGTGGTTTCTTTTTTTAATTGTATTTTTTTTTCAATTAAGAAGCATTTATTGTTTTTCCCTCCCTCATTCCCCCCCGCTGACCCTGTGCCTCAATGCCCTAATAATAGCAATACTGATAATAACCATCATAAAATATGCATCCCACTTTGGCCATGTCCAAAAATGTATGTCTCATTCTGTGTATTCAATCCATCTTCTCTCTGCCAGAAGGTAAGGAATATGGTTTATCATTGGTTTCCTGGAATTATAGTGACTCATTGTATTGACTAGAATTCTTAGGTCTTTTCTTTCACTCCTAAAATGTGATTTCACCAATCAGGAAGAATGTTCAGGAAAGGAAATTCCTTCTACTGATGAAATCATCTGCAAATCATCTTCTGTGAGAATTTGAAAGTCTGATAGCCACTGAGAAGATATGTGACTCCCCCATGGTCATACAGTTAGCATGGTAAGGCAAAGCTTTAGCCCAGTTCTTTATAACTCAGATTCATACTATCCATCATCCAATATTTACCTCTCTATTGAGAGGCAGCCTGGAAAAATAACTAAAGTGCTAAGATTTGAGTCAGAAATATTTGGATTCATAACCAATAAATCTTTAATTATGAAATCTAGAACTAGTGACTTCTCTAAGCCTCAGTTTTCCTATCTGTTAAATCACTATAGCTCCTACCTTTCTGGTTATTGTGAAGACAATGAGACAATATAGATAAACAATCTGCAAATCTTAGAATCCTATATGTAAGCATGAACTTTTATTATTATTAAGGAGGAAGAGAGAAGTCTACTAAGCCTCATTAATAGTATTTAGAAAGAATTCTTGAGCTGCCTTTAGGATGAAGTCCCACAAAGACTTCTAAACCATCACTCTGCCAGAGGTATTCACGGTCCAACAATAGATGTACTAATTATAAAGGATCCATACCTATTTATAAAAGCACTTAAAGATTCCCTAAAAGACAAGGGTCTTTCCCTTTCCACCAGTCAGCACTTACTGTGTGCCTCAAGGGAGCTAAGCTGTATTTCTTTCACATCTGCTCTTCCACTAATTCTCATGGCCTGAGTGCCCAGAGATGATCAGCCATTTTGGTTGGTTCTTAAAGGAGGTAATTTAGAGGCTCATGAGATCAGGGTTTACAGACATTTTCTAAACCTTATTCTTCTCTTCCCACATGTGTATTTGGCCAGGTACATACAATGTTTTCTAGTCAAGAAATGCAGTTTGATTTGCAGATGATTTGCATCAGTAGAAGGAATTTCCAATAGGAGTGAGGAGAAAGAAAACCCTTCTCCTTCCACTTTTGAACTCTGGGAAATGTTGGTAGGTTGATCTGCTGGAATTCTGGTTGTCTATTAAACTTTCCAAGTTCTTAAATCTTTCAAAGTTTTCTTTACAATGTTATCATATAATTTTCCTGATTGTTCTCATTTTTTCAATCAAGTCATAAAGGTCTTCCTACCTCTTTTCTCGTATCTCATACAATGGTACAGTAATATACAATAGTATAATAGCATTCTCTTCCATTCATATAATTTCCAAAATTCAACTTAAATAAACTTTAAGATTTTATTTCATATCCCTCAGATCAGTGAAAGTCACTTAAAAGAAAATTGATAAATTTTGGAAAGACTATGGACATTAAGCATGTTAATGAACTGTTGGAGATGCCAGTTTGTCCAGGTGTCCTTGTGCCTGACAAACTAAGAGAAGAAGGGTTCATTTTTTTAAAGCACTCAGAAATCATTCAAGCAACATGGCACTATATTTAGAATGAGGAAGACCTTGGTTTCAATATTGCTTCAGGTACTTAGTAGCTATAGGGAAATGAATTTTATCTTCTCTGTGCTTCAGTTTTCTCAACTGTAAAATGGGAGGGGATTAGATTTAGCGATCTATGTTTCCTGTTTACAGAGCCTAGTCTCATGCAGAAGGTGGGTGTTCAATTATTAAATCTTTGTCTCAATAACAATATGTCAACTGTAAAGCAGTGAAACTAATTTTCTTTTGTCCCTAGGAAACTGGATCAGATTTATTTCCAAAAAAATTTGAGCAGGGGAATAAGAGGAAATCTAAAAATATTTTGGGCATCAGCAATATCTTTGGAACAAATGTACCATTTCCCAAAGGAATTGCATTAAAGTAAGCATTGCGCTCAGTTTTATGAAGAAATGAATCTTAGAGGTAGTAGGCACAGCTCTCTGTGACTAAACTCCAAAGTCACTGCCTCAGAAGTTTTCTTCTTTTTCTTTCTCACGGCATAACACCAATCTGGGAAGAGTGTCAGCACATCTTTATTCCATGCATTTAACTAAGATAAGGTTTATACTGTGGAATAAGCAGTATAGTGTAATAGAAAAAGCATTGGATTTGGAATCAAAGAAACATAGGTCAAGAGTCCATTTATTTTTCTTTGGATGTGTCCCCTCCACACTTGAAATGCCCTTCTCCCTTACTTTCATCTCCTAGCTTCCTTAAAATCCTATCTCCTACAGGAGGCCTTTCCCATTCAGTTTCCCTCTGTACCCCTCTCAATTGCTAGTGATTTCTCTCTGATAATACTTTCCATTTATATGATATCTATCTTGCATATGCATAGTCATTTATATGTTTTCTCTCTCATTGGAATATAAGCTCCTTGAAGAGGGACTACTGTTTTTTTTTTTTTTCCTTTCTATAATGTTGTCTACTCTGGTCCTCTCTTTCCAAACCAACATGTTACATAATCCCTTAAGGTTCTCTGGTATCTTTAGGAATTGGGGAATTTTCAATTGGTATCATTTTGAGCCCAGTTATTTTAGTGGATCAGTTACCAGCATGCCAGTTCCATATAACTACTTAATATATATTGACTTACAAATGGATTTTCTCCAACAATTTAGAAGGAGAGTTCAAATTTCCCCAAAGATTTCCAAAAAATACTTTTCACTATACCTCCATTTCTAGGGGAGTTGGCTCAAAATTAAACTCTGTCCCTACATAGCACTGCTCCCACTAAGTTCATGTCCAGAAGAATCTTGACTTCTGCATGATCCCTTCCACAGGGCTAAGGTATCAAAGGTTCCTTCCAAAGATTTCTCATTGCTTTTCAGGGTTTTGATGAAGGGTTGGCTACATCTAGAATGCAACATCTGGAATATAGATTCCAAGTCCCCAATTCTGATTCCCCAGTTCCTGTGCTTTGCTCACCCATGATTAGAAACTCTTCTTTCCATATCTACAAAGAAAAAGCATGGATGAAAAGACTAGGGCCCTCCTTCTCATAAGGTATATTAGAAAGGGAAGGCCCCAAGTCCTTCCTCTTTTAACATGGTCTTTCCCTACACAAAGGGCTTCCCTAAATAGAATGAAGCAAAGAAATGACCCAAAGTGATTCCAATGCTTTTAAGACAGAAAATTCTGGTTATGAAGATAATAGTAAAAACTTCTTTCCAATCCAGCGCCATTGTAGTACCAGTTACAGAATGTCCTTTCAGTCTCTCCAATTCACATCCCTTAAATACCATCACAATATTCCTAAAAGCCATCTTCCAGTATCTTCCATGGGGAAAGGTGATAATAGCAGAGCAAGCTGTGAATGCACTGGACTCCCCTGGCCCGTTCATATGCTTGTCCAAGTGATTAGCATCTGGTAAGTACTTGATGCTTATTGACTGACTGACTGATTTTGACTCTCTAACCTTAATTTTCTCACCTCTAAAATAATGAATTAGTCTAGAAATGTGGTAAGGTTTCTCTTAGCTCTCAACAAAACTCCAATGAATGAAAAAAAATGAGACAAGATAAGATTCACTGTTTAAGATAGGAAATTTAATATAGACATAAGTAAGTTCTACTTGGCTGACCAAATGTCTTCAGAAACAGAACAACACAGAAAAAAGGCATAAATTTGAGAGTCAAAGTTCTTTATGCTGCATCACTCTACTTCTCTGGGTTCACATCCCAGTTCTGCTACTTGTCAATCATCTAGCATTTATTAGGCACCTACTGCATACCAAGCATTATGCTAAATCCTAGGAATATTCTCTCTCTCTCTCTCTCTCTCTCTCTCTGCATATATATATATATATATACATATATACATATATATATATATATATATATATATATATATA
>JAJPUD010000819.1:64893-81426 GCA_023553655.1 Myrmecobius fasciatus
TATATATATATATATATATATATATATATATATATATATAAGAAACTGTGGTATACACCACAGCCATAATTCAATAAAATCATATCAGTAGATTGGGCTAAACCAAGTTGAGGATAACCAACAGGCTTCAAACCTATTGGTGAATTGGGAATGAGGGAATCTCTTCCAAGCATGTGAAGACTTTTCCCAATGGAATGATGGATAATTTATTCCAATAGCCATGAAGGCAGCTGAAGCAGGTGCTGGACCATAGAGCTGGTCAGACACTAGAGTTGCCAAGATCATCCGCAGCATTCTGAGTCATCACCAGTCAACTTGATTTTTGTCCTGCCATTGGATTTGGATGTCTCAGGAAGAAAGAGTGAGGCTGGTGTTTTCATGAAACTTTGCCTCACTTAAATCCAATTCATGAGCAAATCAATACATCATCCTTGATAGCATTGGTACTCTTAAGAAATAAAAAATGAACAACAACATGGAATCATTTGGAGAATTTTTATAGAAATGTTTGTGAAGATTAGGGAGGGTAGAGAATGAGTTTTCAAAAAAGGACTTTTTTAAGACTTAAAAGAAGTCAGTAAGTAAAGTTAAAAAAGGAAAAGGGTACAAGAATTGGGGATCAGTCAGGATAAATGCCAGGAGTGGAGGAGATGGTTGTTTGAGAAAAGGAATAAGATGTGACAAAACTGGAGAGGTAGGAAGGGGTAAGTTAATGACTTTAGAAGCCAGAGGCATTTATATTTAATACTGGAGGTAATAAGGAACCCCTGGAGTTTTTTGAATAGGTTAAGGAAGGGGAGGTCCTTGGTCAGACCTGTGCTGTGTATCCTTTGATAAGTCACTTTTTTTGACTCTCATTACTAAAATGAGGAATTTGGACCAAAGAGCATTAAGAGAACTATAAATCTTGGATCTATGCTTTGTGCTATCTCCTTTTGCTTTTCTTCCTCTACTCAATCTAGCAAGAGAGAAGAGTAGGAATAACTTACCTCCCCATGTCCTCCATTCCCATTTGTTTTTTAAAAAGATGATTTAAAACTCTCAGGCCAGTAGTGGATGCTTTTATATAGATGAAAAAAAAATTCACCATGGCTCTTTTCAAAAAATTCACCATGGCAAGGTGATTTGGGCCATTTCCAAAGGTCTTGTGATGGAGAGAGCCATCTGCACCCAGAGAGGACTGTGAGAGATGAGTGTGGATCATAACATTGTATTTTCACTTTTTTTATTTGCTTGCATTTTATTTTCTTTCTCATTTTTTCCTTTTGATCTGATTTTTCCTGTGCAGCATGATAATTATAGAAATAAGTATAGAAGAACTGCACATGTTTAACATATTGGATTACTTGCCATGTAAGGGAGGGGGTGAGAGCAAGGGAGAGAGAGAAAAATTTGGAGCACAAGATTTTGCAAGGGTGAATGTTGAAAATTATCTATGCATATGTTTTGAAAAGAAAAAGAAAAAAGTCCACCTAGAAATTAATCATTCCTTTCTGGGTTTATTCAAGGGATTAGTTAGTTAGTTACCCATCTGAACACTCATTTTACCCTGAAGAGAAGAACTACCAGTTATGGTATATGTCAGAAATGAAACTTAGCCCAGGTCTTCCTGACTCAAATCCAGCCTTCTACCCACAATACAGGTTGCTTCTGAGCAGGGGATATGAAGAACAAGAATTGGAGAAAAGCCATTTTCCCCTCAGGCTGTGTAAATTCTAGTATATATATATATGTATATATATATATATATATTTAATTAGGCTTAGTCGATTCAATTTAATTTTTTTTAAAAAATGAGCAAGGAACTAAGTTAGGTGCTGGGCATATAAAGAAGAAAAAAATAACAGAACTCCTAAGATTAAGGAATTTGCATTCCACTGAAAGAATACAGCATGTCTACATGTAAATAAAAATAAAACAACTGTCACAAATATTGGTTGTGTGGTCCTGGCTAAGACATCTAGCTTTTTGGTGTTTTAGACCATACTCTAAGATTTTAAGTAGCAGATAAAGTGCTATTATTGGTAAAGTTTCCCCTTGGGGAATTTCCTATGTTAATGAGTTCCTATATCCTATGCAAATTAACATAAAGTAATTTCTAGAGGAAGAGAGTACTACTAACGGGGTTATCAAGAAATAGGAAGGGCTACCCATATCACATTTTGAAGGAACCTAGGGTTAAGTGAGGTAGAGGTTACTTACTACACCCTGGTTCATATTTAGTCTTCCTCATCTTCTTCAATCTACTCTTTTCTACCTCTCCAATGTGAATTCACATATTCTAGTTTCAAAATAAACTTTATGCTAATTGGCTTCCTTTGGGAGAGGGGGCACCTAAAACATCTGAGACAGAGCACAGTGGGTTTCTTTGTTTCACTGAATAGCTATGTAAGGATGTTTGGATGAACCATGAACTCAGCAACTAAATTTTCTAAAAAAAAAGTGATCAGAAAGGAGTGGAAAAAAGAGAAATATTTATGTGACATTGTAGTTTACTCAAAGCATTTTCTTTTATGGCTCAAATCTTTCTACCAAAATAAATGGTCCAGATTCATTATTTTGGGTATAGCATTTTTTTCCTTAGCTCTTATAACAATATTCAAATTTGCTTGAGCACAAATCCTTTTCTGTTCTTTTGCTAACCTTTGTCCTAAGAGTCAGAGTCAGAATCTAATGAGCAAGAAAAATTTGACAAGAGGCGAGAGCTCAATGACAGAGATTTTAATGAGAGGAGAAAATACCAGAAGGAAAAATGGCAAAAAGTAATGCTCAATTAGCTTTAAAGTAACTATAAATATTTACATAGAGACAATGCAGAGCCAAATGAGACCAAATCCTCATTTTGGGCTGCTAAAATTAGCTTTCATATCTGATTGTGTGGAAATCAGCAGCAGCTTTTTGTTTTGTTCTGTCTTCAGTAGGGGATAAGGAATGGAGTCTTGGGATAAGGAATGAAGTCTTGGGCTTAGAATCAGGTTCAAATCCCACCTCTAGCAATTACTAGCTATATGGCCATGTATAAATTACTTCTTCTTTCAATTAAGTTTCCTCAGGTGTAAATTGGGAATTATGAAATTCATAATACCCAGGACAGGGTTATTTTGAGGCTCAAATAAGATAATGTATGTAAATTTCTTTACAAATCATTACTTGCTAGATGTATATCATTTATTGTCATTGCTTTTAATGCATTAATGCTATTAATTATTGTGTGAAATATGCCATTAATTAATGCTATTAATGATCCTTTTATCATCATCACCATCAATCCTTCTTATTTCTAAGTTTCTTTGATTCTGATGAGTTGGTCTCTGTGACATTGGGATGTTCTGTTCTAAGACCACTGTTCTTGGAGTCTAGATATCTGGATTTAAACACTGTTTAAATAACTGGTTGTTGTAATGTGAACAGTCACTCCCCATTTTGGATCTTCAATTTTCTGATTTGTAGGATGAGAAACTGGTATCTATTCTTCAGAATCTCATCACCCTTCAAGATCACATTAATAATGAAACTCACATCTCCCCCATACTGTTGTTCTTGGAGCATATGTTTTCTCTAATTGGGCAGAGGGAAGGATGGACAGTGAAGAGTTCCTCCCAGATTTTCCATTTAAAAATGTCTTTTAGGACTGCTCCCTCATCATTTCCCATAAGCCTTTGCTCTTCTGGAATTTGACAACCTATTCAATTTCTTTTATTGTTGTTTTCTTCTATTATTTTGTAAGATTCTTGAGAATAGGGATTGTCTTTGGATTTTCTTTGTATTATTTGTATTAGGGGACAAGTAAGTAGTACAGTGGATAGATTGCCAGGCCTGAAATCAGGAAGACCTGAGTTCAAATCTGGCCTCAGACACCAGATGTGTGACTCTGGGCAAGTCACTTATGTCTTTTTTGCTTCAGTTTCCTCATCTGTAAAATGAGCTACAGGAGAAAATGGCAAACCCACACTAATATTTTTGCTAAGAAAATCTCAACTGGGATCATGAAAAATTGGACATGACTGAAAAAAGAAAGAAGAATATAATGAAATTTCTTTGTACTTTCAAGGTTTAGTGCAGTGCCTAGCATATAGTACCTGCTTACTGAATGTTTATCAACTAGTTTCTAGCTCTAAACTCTATGATGAAACTATAGTAAGGACATGCCCATTTGTCTCCACACCCTATGATACCTAAGCCAAAGGCTCATTAGAAAATGTTTCACAGGATTCCATTTTCCATGAAATTCAGTGCCAGTCACTCCAGACAAATGTAACACTGAAATATATCAAATCACACTGAACTTTATTGGTAAAGGAGACTTCTAGACTGGAGGAAGGAACAAAGAATACAAAGAACAAAGAAGGAACAAACAAGAAACAAAGCAATGATGGCATTCTTCAGGAGTCCAGAAATTTCAGTGTATTCTTGAAACTAACAAATCAAGGAGAGGAGATATATGGGCTTTGGAGAGGTGGCAAGCCTAGCAAAATGTTCCAGGCAGATAAATGGAGCACCACAGACAAATGTGACTAGCATTTGTCCAGCTGTACCAGAGAGTTTGCCAGACCTAATCCCACGCCAGACCTAATCTCACACCAGAATTTGAGTTTTTAGGGAATTGTCTCTATCATCACTGTTAACATTTCTATAAAACTTTAATGTTTGCAAAATGTTTTATATATGTTATCTCATTTGCTCTTTACAACACGGGTAGATAGATGCTATCATTGTTCTTATTTTTCAGGGGATGAAATTGAGTATTCAAGAAGTTAAATTATTTATCCAGCACCACATAGGTAGTAACTATTTGAGGCAAGATTTAAAATTAAGTGTTTCTGATCCCAAGTATCTGACAGGCTAACTAGCTGTCTCACCTCATTATCTGGAAGATCTGGATTTAAGTACCATCTCAGATACATGTTGGCTGTGTGATCCCCCATAAGTCACTTTTAAACACCTTTCTGATTGCAAAACAAGCTATAACCTATATCAGTACAAAGCATATCCTCCCTTGTGAAATCGCGTACAGCCATGAAATCACAAGTCTGATTCAAAAATCTGTCTCAGTGGGTTGATATGATGAAAGCATCTTCTCAATCTTAAGAACATCAGAGAAATAAGTTATTATTTTTTACTATTCCTTCTTGTCCAACACTCTTACCTCAAAGGCATTCTTTTGTTTTAATTAATATTTTATTCAAATGTTTTGCTTTAGTAACTTACCTTCAAGAAATTACCTTTTTTATATAAAGTTGCTGGCTCCTAAGGGAACATATAAATAGATATGGAAGCTGTAATTCAACAGAAAGTTCATTTGGTGAATAAGAAATTATTGAAAAAAGAACACCGTTCACAGAAAGGGTATTTTGTTTTCTTTTTAACCAAGAAAACCAAGGTTGCAATCTAATTACCTAGAAATCACACATAGACATATAAGGAAAGCTAGATCCTCAAGGCTCTACTGTTGAATTCCCAGGGAACAACTCAGCCTTGAGGTAAAAAGTAAAAATAAGGTCACAGTTCATGATACTATGCCCTCAATCTTTGATGCCCAAATAATGACCATTATAGGGAAAATGAAACATGGAACAGTACCTTTAGAGACCAATGAACAATTCAGAAACTTTTATTTGTTGGGTAATTAAAGGCCAAAAGGACCATTTTCCTTCTCTATCAAATCTCAAATATTCTACCAATTATAAAATTGAGAGACTCAAGGTGATACTGTTATTCCTACCCATCCATCCCTCCCCCCAAAGAAATTTGATTTGTGGATAAACCAAGTAAATTATCCTAATGTTGAGCCCTGTCTAAATTTTCATAGACCTTTCCTTATAATCAATTCAATAAGTTTATACCACATAGAGTCCATGTGGATGTAACTTCAGATTGACATCAGAAGAATATTGAAAAAAAGAATGTTCTTTTGTCTGCCTCAGATTTCTGGGGAAAAAAAGCCCTTGGCTTAGGTCTGTGACACCTTTTTCATAAAACATTTAATGATCTCTTTTCCTTGACAGCTAGCTGTCAGTGTTTTCTCTCCTTAAAAATAATCTTTTATTTACTGTGTATTTATGTTGTCTCCCTGAAAGAATCTAGACTCCTAAGGTATAGTCTTTGACTCTCCAGCACTAAACACAATGCCTGGCACATAGTAGGTATTTTGTAATAATGCTTGTTGATTCATTGACAGGTTTAAGGGAGAGAAATATGACTTTTCTGTAAATCAGTTTCTAATGACAAGATGGATATTGGGTACAAGGACAAATACTTCCTAACAATTGGAACCAGAGTCAAAATCAATAAACATTTATTAAGCACTTATTATGTGCCACACATTGTTCTAAGCTCTAGAAACATTTTTTAAAAAGATAGTCCCTATCCTCAAGGAGCATATTAAAAATACTGAAAAATGGTGGAGGTTTGGGAAGAGAAGTTACTCCAGCTGAGAATGGGAGGGATCATAATAAAATCCTGCAGCCTGAATAGGAAATGATTTGAAGAGGTAAGAGTTAAGTTCTTCTAAATTAGAATGGGCTACCTTGGAAGGCAGAGGGCTCCCATTCATTAGAGATCTTCAAAGAAAGGCTGGGGATGTTTTTGAGGGTATTAATATTATTTAGGGAAATGGTGGACTATTCAGTGTAATGTTGATCTAGATTGCCCTTCTAACTCTTAGATTCTCTATTAGTGGAATCTCCTTGAGGACAGAAGTCCCCTCTTATTTATTGTTATATAACCCCTTGCCTTATGCATAGCATTGTATTTTGAGATTACTTCTTGTAAGAGGCATGATTTCATTGATGAGATAATCCCTCTTCAAGTTGAGATTGCAGCTCCTCTATATCTTAGTGTTCATTATAAGTTCCTGTGATGGGGCAGCTAGGTGGCGCAGTGGATAGAGCACCAGCCCTGAAGTCAGGAGAACCTGAGTTCAAATCTGGTCTCAGACACTTAACATTCCCTAGCTGTGTGACCTGGGCAAGTCACTTAACCCTAATTGCCTCAGCAAAAAAAAAAAAAAAGTTCCTGTGATGTTTCAACAATCAGATTGGTGGTAAGATTTTTCAAATTTAGATCAGCTCAGATAACAAATGCACTGGATTGTGAGCAGAGGTTTTTTCAGCTTGACTAGAACTTTCAAAATGTCTGTTCCTAGGATGAGCAGGATGCTTTTAGAAAAACCTGGAAAATCCTCCATGAACTCAAGCAAAGTGGAATGCACTGTGTACAAAGTAGTAGCAATATTGTGGGATGATCAGTTGTGAATGACTTTGCAACTCTTAACAATATGATAATCCACTACTATTCTGAAGGATTTATGATAAAAATTCCTTTCTATACACAGAGAAAGAACTTATTGTGTCTGAATACAGATTGAAGCATCTCTCTCTCTCTCTTTCTCTCTCTTTCTCTCTCTCACTTTACTTTTCTTGAGGGTTTTTTTTGGGGGGGAGAGCTATATTTTCTTTCATAACATGACATGGAAATATTTTGCTTATCTTCACATGTGCTATCTTAATGGGGATTGGGATGGGGATAAGCAAAAAAATCTGGAACTCAAAGTTTTTTTTTTTTTTTTTTTGCTGAGGCAATTGGGGTTAAGTGACTTGCCCAGGGTCACACAGCTAGGAAGTGTCTGAGACCAGATTTGAACTCAGGTCTTCCTGACTTCAGGGCTGGTGCTCTAACCACTGCGCGGAACTCAAAGTTTTAAAAACTTTAAAAACAAACATAAAAATGTCTTACATGTAACTGGGGGGAAATAAAAATACTTATTAAAAATGTCTAATTCTGAGGACAAGAACCCCCAGACTTCAATAACTTAGGATCAAGTCTTTGGTGCTATGATGAAGTATCAGAGTAAGACTTTAATACTTGGCACATAGGAGATGCTAAATAACTATAGAATGAATGCATGAATGAAAGATGAAATCATGTCTGTGAACATCAATATTAATGTAAATCCTTTCAGAATTGAAAACAATCACTAGCTTTAAGGTCCCTACCATAAGTCTAGACTCTATAATAAATCTGATGAATATGCCAATAAGAAAAGATGATAGAGTAGAAATGAGGAGACATTTATATTCTCACTAATCATAGTGATTCTAGTTTGTTTCTCTTTTTTACTACTAAAAAAGCATTTAAATGAAAATCCATTAGGTCCACCAATTTCCACAGCAGAAATAATAACATGTTTTCAGCAAGGTTGGTGACCTTGCAAGTCATACCCAGAAAGGCTCTACTTTTTAAAAGATACATCAAATATCACTGTACAAAGCGGTAGGTATGAATGGCTGAAATTCATAATTGTAGGAGAAGAGTTTAAGAAAATTTATATTCACAATTTCTTGGAAAAAGCACATGTATATATACATGCATATACACATATATACATCTATGCATATGTATACTCTCAGAATGTAAGGTCAGCATATTATATACTGAGGAGAAAAGGACTCTGATTTCAAAGAACAGGAGACTTCTAGAATTCTACTAATGAACTAGAAGATTGTGTTCCTGACAGAGATTTCCATTTGGGAATCAAAAGGCATTGGTAATTAGTGGCTAATTATGTGTCAGGCACAGAGATGCTGAGAGGGGGAAAATGTCGCTGCCTTCAAAGAGATTATATTCCAGTGAAAGGAACAACATATAAATATATAGATACAGATACAGATTTTGATATAGATATAGGTACAGATTTAGATACAGATATAGATATAAATGTGAACGGATCTGTACAAAGTAGATACAAGGTAATCATAGAGGTTACTTAAAACTCCCACACTTGAAAAGGACTAGAAAAGGTTTTCTGCAAAATATAAAACTTAACCTAGGTTCTGAAGGAAATCAAGAATTCCAAAATATAGAAGAGAGAAGAAAAAGTACTCCACTTATGGAGGAAAGCCAGGGCAAAGGCATGTAGGTGGGAAATGGATTGTCATCTGTGAGAAACAGAAGGAAGGCCAATATGGCTTGACTTTTAAAAGATATGGGGAGGAAATAGTATTCCAGAAGTCTGAAAAAATGGGAAAGGTCCAGATTATGAAAAGCTTTATATGTGTGTATATCTACATATATACATATCACTTACATGGATATCACAGCAAAAGAACTAGTCCAAACTGCTAGAAATGAATACCAGATGTAATTAGCATAGTGCCTAGAACATAGTAGGTGCTTAATAAATGTTGGTTGATTGATTGGCTAGACTCAAATCCTTATGATGATTTAGGGAATGTTTATTCTGGTCAAGATAAGGCAAAAGCTTAACTACTAAATTCTAGGATGTTTCCAGGGTCATATTTCAAGGTTCTGATGAGAAGGCAATGGGTACAGTGCTAGAGTACAGGAAACATGATTTAGAAATGGCCAGGAAGTAATCTTTGTGAGACTGTAACCTGGCAACTGCTTCTATGGGGACTGCAGGCCCAGTAGTGTAGACCTCCCCACCCCCCAAAAGAAAGACTTTGACACTGTCTCATGGGTCTATATTAGAAATAAATGGTTTTCCTCTGTGGAAACAATTCTAAAGACAATAGATTGTACGATAAATACAATAATAGATGATACAATAAATACAACATTGTATTGTATACAATGCAATAAAGGAGTCCAAGATTTTCCATCAGATAATCAATTAATGACTAAGATCCAAAAATGGAACCAAAAATACTATCGGGGGTAACACCACATCACCACGTTCTACATACCCTATTATAATGGTCTCCCAATTGGTCTCCTTGACTCTAGTCTCTCACCATTTTAGTTCAACTTTCATATTGCTTTCAAATATAATTTTCCTTAATTCCAGAACAGTGTCATTCTCCTACTCAATAAACTCCAGTGGCTCCTAATTAACTCTAGAGTAAAGTATAAATGCCTGTTTAGCTTTTACAGCTTCTCACAACCTTGCCCCAGTAATCTTTTCAGACATGTACATTACTCCCCTCCCTGTACTTTCTTCTGGTCAGTCAAACTATCCTCCTCCTTGTTCTTTATCTATAACACATCCATCTCTCCCTTCCATGACAGCTTTTTACAGGCTATTTCTTACACCTGAAATGTACTATCTCATCACTTTACAGGATCTTCTTTCTTTGACATACTGCCCAAACACAACTTTCTACATAAAGCCTTTCCTGATCCCCCAACTTCTAGAGCTCTCCTTCCCTATCTGCTTGGTATTTGTTCTCTTTCTGTGTTCTATTGTATTTTCTCTCCAACCCAGAAGGAATAGGATTTCTTCTCTCACAAGCTCTCACAAGCAGAGTGTATTAAATAATCCTTCCCCATTATGGGAACCTTATGCAAATTTGTTTGTGCTCCAGGTTGCATTGCTATCATGTGGTCCATCTAGTTATACTAATTGTTCCTTGAGAATAGGGACTATTTTGCTCTTTGCATTGTAACTCCAGTCCCTATCATAATCTCTGGAACCTAATCGGTGCTTGAAAAATGCTTGTTGATTACCTTATTAATAAATGAGATTTTAGTTGCAATTTAAAGGAAACCAGAGGAGGATGGAGAAGAAGTAGAAGGAAAGCATACCAAGAAGGGGGAATAGTCAGAGTTTTACATTTTTCTAAAAAGATATCATAGATAATGAAGTATTATCAAATATTTTTATATCAAGATTCTCTGACAAAGACTTCATTTCTCAACTATATAGGGAACTGAGTTAAATTTATAAAAATGAGAGCCATAGCCCAGTTGATAAATGGTCAAAGGAAATGAAAAGGCAGTTTTCAGAAAAAATCACAACTAGAGATAGTCATATAAAATGTTCTAAAACACTATTCATTAGAGAAATGAAAATTATAACAAATCTCAGGTATCATCTCACACCTATCAGAAATGACAAATGCTGGATGGGAGAAGAGAAATAGATACACTAATAAACTGTTGGTGGCATTGTAAACAGGCTCAATCAATCTGGAAAATGGTTTGGAACTATGCCCAAAGGACTAGAAAGCTGTGCATACCTTTTGTTCCAGCAATAACAGGATTAGGTTTCTATCCCCAAAGAAATCAAAGGAAAAATAAAAGATATATAAGTGCAAAAATATTTATAACAGTTCTTTCTATGGTGGCAAAAAATATAAATTAAAGGAATGCTCAGCAATTGGGGAATGGCTGAATAAGTTGTGGCATAAGAAAATGATGAAATACTATATTGATGTGGGAAATGAGGAGAATGGTTTCAGAAGAAAAAACAAATATGGCGAGACTCACATGCACTGATGTGAAATAAAGTGAGAAGAACCAGGATATCATTGTTCACAGTAACAACAATGTAGCAATAATCAACTGTGAAAGATTTGCTACTCTGATCAATCCAATGATCCAAGACAACTGCAAATAATTCATGATGAAAATCTGCTCCAGAGAGAGAACTGTTGAACTTTGAGTGCAAATTGAAATATGATTTCCTTTTTTCTTTCTTTTTTGTGCTTTTTCTTTGGCAATTTGACTAATATAAGATGTTTTGCATTATTTCACATGTATAATTGATTGATGTCATATTACTCATCTCCCAAGTAGATAAAAAAGGATGAACAGCAGAGAGAGAATTTAAAACTTAAAATTTAAAAAGAAAATCTTAAAATAAATGGTACATTTTAGAAAAAAAAGTTTTTATAAAATGATGGAATTAGGTTAAATGAGCATTGTCTTTTCTAAATCTACACCCAATAATGACAATAAAAATTACAATAGCTAACACATATAGTACTTTGAAGTTTGAAAAGTGCTTGATGCATATGGTTTTATTTGATCCTCACAACAATCCTGTGATATGGATATTTTTTAATTAGCCCTACTGTACATCTGGGCAAAATGAGGCAGAGTTAAATGATTTGTCCAAGGTCTTACAACTTGTAAGTATCTGAGTATAGATTGAACCCAGGTCTTCTTGAGTCAAAGTCCAATTTACCCACAAAGCCACCTAACTAGCTGATTTAAGTTCTTTCTTTTTAATGCAAACTATTTAAACATTTTTGAGCTCCTGTATCCAAGTAAATGTTAATTACTCCTTAAAGTCCTCCTGGAAAGTATCAGTTTAAAATTCTCACATGCTTCATTGACTCAGGACAGCTTTTCTGTACTTCATGATTATTACCTTACGTGGCTATCTGTTGCTCAATCTTTCAGTCATGTCTCCTTCATGATCCCATGGACCCCATAGCATGTTAGACCCTTCTATTTTCCACTTTCTTCTGGTCTATCCAAGCTCATGCAATTGTTTCCATGAAATTATCTATACATCTCATTCTCTGCTATCTCCTTCTCATTTTGCTTTCAACATTTTCCAATATAAAGATCTTTTCTAATACATCCTGTCTCCTTATTATGTTGTCAAAGTATTTAAGTTTCTGCTCAGTAGTTGACCTTCCAATGACTATTCTGAGTTAATTTAATTATTGATTGATTTGATTTCCAAGTTATTTTACGGGACTCTCAAAAGTCTTCTCTAGCACCACAATTTGAACATGTCAATATTGTGATGCTCAGCTTTCCTTTTAGTCCAATTTTCAGTCATACATTGCTACTGGAAAGACTATAGCTTAGATTAAACAGACCTTTGTTGGCAAGATGATGTCTCTGCTTTTTAGTGTGCGGTGCAGATTTGCCATAGATCTCCTTCCAAGGAGCAAATGTATTTTAATCTCATGGTTACAATTGCCATCTGCAGAGTTCTTAAGAATATAAAATCTGACACTGCTTTCATTTCTTCTCCCTCTATTTGCCAAGAATTGATGGGACTAATTACCATGACCTCAGTTTTTGTTTGTTTGTTTGTTTTTAATATTAAGCTTCAAGCCAGCTTTTACACTCTCCTCTTTCAACCTCATTAAGAGGCTTCTTAATTCTTCACTTTCTGTCATCAAAGTGGTATCATTTGCATAGTTCAGATTGTTGATATTTTTTCCAGCAACCTTAATTCTGACTTTTGATTTATCCAGACTGGAGTTTTGTATGATGTGCTGAATTCTGTTATCTTCATTAACATTATTCTTAGCAATGTTTCCTAAGCCCCACTTGACTTGATTCTTCAGGATATATGACTCTAGATAAGTAAGCATGCCATTGTGGTTATTGATGATATTAAGATCTTCTTACTTAGTTCTGTGTATTCTTGACACTATTTCTTAATTTCTTCTGTTTCTATTGTCTCTATTATTTTTACTTTTTATCATGCCCATTTTTTGCACATAATGGTCCCTCAATATCTCTAATTTCCTTGAAGAAATCTCATCTTTCCCATTCTATTGCTTTCTTCTATTTCTTTGCATTGCTCATTTAAGAAAAAGTATGTCTCTCCTTGCTATTCTCTGGAATTCTGCATTCAATTATTTGCCATCTCCATAATACTCATCCAACTTTGTGAAGCATTGAAAGCTCTGTAATGGGTTTTTTAAAAAAAATTATTTATTTGATTGTTTTTTTTTTCTTGCAACATTTTGCTGATGTTTTCAAATGTGACCATCCAGGCCAACAGCTCCTGGGGCTAATCAACATTATTCCAGTTGTATTACTAGTCAGTGCTATAATCCTGCTCCAGTTAGCCCACACAAGTGCCTCTGAGACATACACCATTCTGTTCAACTTGTCCTTCTAAACAGAAATCCCGGGTTTTCATTTTGAGAAGATTTAGGTTAACTCTTGTCTGTTAGGATTCTCTGAATGAGGAATAGTGATAATAGTGAAAAGCAAATAGTAGCAGGGGATGAGTAATAGCAGACTAAACAGAAGAATTTTGCTTCAATCTGGGAATTGCCGAAGTCAGACCTGAGTAGTGATGAACCACAGAACTCTTCCTCTTCAAGCCGAGTCTTTTTGAGTAGGAGGAAAAATGCTTTCATACCCTCTTTCTATCTCCGGTCATTTATCTCCCCTATTCTATGACTAAAGTTAGGTTGTGAGGTTTGAAGAAGCTACAAATAACACTAGAAATATGGAAGATGAAAGAACAAATCCCAATGTGGCAACTGGTCATGTGCCTACTCCTATTGCCTTCTACTCTAAATGACAGAGTATATGTAAAGTGTTTGTAAACCACAAAGATCTATATAAATGCCAGCTATTATTAATAATAATAATTCATCAATAATAATAATAATACTTCACGAATATGTCTTGTATTTCCAACAAGATTATAAGCAATCTCCAGGAAGTAAAAGTATCTTACCCTAGTAGAATATAAGTTTTTGGGGAAACTTTTTTTGGGGTGGTCTTTATATCTTCAGTACCTAAGACTGTCCCTTGGATAATAAATGCTTTAAAAACGTTAAATTGAATTGAATTACGTATGGGGAGAGGGGGTTCCATCACACCTAGCACAGAAGGGGATTCAATAATTCTGCTATCTGTGGTTATATCTAGGATACATCACCTCAGAAAGAAACTCCTTCCCCTAATGTGAGAGATTAGGCCAGTCTCCAGAACCCATTGAATCTTTTTTCTATAATGACAAACGCTAACTGTAGTGAGGTTGGCATCTGCCTTGAACTGAACAGAGACCTCCCTTTTATTCCATCATGATCCCCAAGGAGCCGTCACACTGGAATGACCTTTGGGTCACTGCCAATTTGGGGTGGAGTCAAACCAGTGATTTGGAAAAGGAGGAGGGAGGGAGGAGGGAAGGAGGAGGGAGGCTCTCTCTAGTCAATTGCCAGCCCCCAAAGCTTTCCAGACTCCCTCTAATGAGCATGTGCATTTAAATATTTTATTAACCATACGCCATCCAGAACAGGAACCACGATTTTCTTTTTAAATTGAACTAATATTTGGAAAGGGTGAGTGCCACTGAGCTACAATGTGCACACTGAGAAGGGACTGGATAGGGAGACAATTGTGTTTGGTGCTTTCTCCATAAAAGGAAGCAGACAGTCTGTTCTTTGAAGTATTATAATTATAAAGCAATTTGCCACCCCTAATGGGAGGACTTTTTGTTCATAAAATATTAACAAAATATAATATCAGTGCAATAGGTTAGAAATAGTCTTCATTTCTCCATAAAAAGTCAATTTGTAACCACCAGGAACGTCTTCTTTAGGATGACGATGTCAGAATAACATCTCTGTGCCCATATCAAAATGTAAGCTTAGAATTAAGCACAGCAGATCTCGCCTCTCTTTGGCTTATTTGGAGCTGAGCTCTTTCTCCCATAAACATGCTAATTTGTAATATTGTTCTGTTGGGTGACAGAGCACTTCTCAATTGAATGAACATTTCAGTCCAAGGCAGTTTTGTCGTAATGAACACTGCCAAAGAACTAAATTGTCATCATGTAAAAGGACTCGATTTTGGGCTGGGGACTCTAGTTTGCACACCACCAATCTCTCTGAGCTGGGGGAGCAGTTGTACTTTTTCACATAATAGAGAGAAATGAGATCTGTCTATGAGACTGCCTTTCTCTCATCAACATCAGTACTCAATTAAATAGAAAAACATGAGGAGAGCTGCCCATGATGGTAAACTCAGCAACAGGCCTTTAGTATAAAAGACGTTTATTTGAGGAAATGGAACAATTCACAAATTAATTAATTCTGGGTTGTTTTTTTTCCCTCTAATTTTTCCTCCTTTCTTCCTATCATTCATCTTTTTTAGTTCTTTGTTTTCCTTTCTTAGTTAGACCTTTAGGTGCTATCCTTCTAATTTCTATTATACAGTGCTTCTAAATTCCCCTCATCAAATGCATCCTATAATAGGAATTAGAAGAATGGTACCCAAAGGCTTATCAGAGGCCATGTATAGAAGTAAGTAGGGCATTGGGAACAGTCAGGAAGAACTGGATTCAAATCTCAGGTCTGATAGTTAGCTTTGTGCAAGTAACTTAGCTTCTTTGTGCATCAAGCAACTCCTTGGAATTTATATGCTCAATTTATGTCACTGACAAGAATTACAGTCTTTTAGCATGTTATTACTTAATTTTTTTTTAAAATTAATAATGTATATTCATATGAATCTATATGATCTTCTCAATATGGATACACTCTCCAAAAACATAGACTTCAACCCAGCCATACCTCCCATTCATGTCTAAGTCTTACCATAAACTTGACATAGGTGTTCAGTTGATTCAGTATACTGGGTTCCTTTCTCACTTTATCCTGAGGGGTAACCAATAACTAGCTCATGAGTTCCACTGATGTTTTTGTGATATGAAAAGAAAATCAGGAAATATGAACTGAAAGTGATATAAGTGGAAAGGAAGGAAAAAGGAAATGGAAAGAAATTCATCTGCTTGTTAATTCTGGACTATGTGCCCATCTCAAAACTGATTATTATGAATACCAGGTCTGCTGATGTTTTTATATTGGTTAAATTGTACCAAGGATCATAATATCATTATTTGTTTAGCAGATATAATTCCATAGATTACACACATCTAATCATCCCAGATGCTTATTTACTTAGAAAAGAGTCCTAAAGAAGAGTGAAAACTAATGAAAATGTAGATCATCTCTCAGGATCACTGCTACCACTGTATCATTTTTCATTCACTATTCCAAGGAAAGAAACAACCATTCCCAGCAA